>JAVSBS010001369.1:341245-369209 GCA_033124195.1 Coracias cyanogaster
TGAGTGGTCAGCTGAGCTGGTCACGGGGATTTCTCTTGAGAATCCCATAAGGTAAACAGAGTTGAAATTGGAATGAACCATGTCTGCCTTTAATTTTTTGGGGTTTTCTAAGAGTTTTCTCTTGAACCACTGTGAAGTTAGCAGTGTTGGAGAACTAATGTTATCTCTTCTATTTTAAACAGTAGTGTGTCCAGCTTTTAGCCACATTATTTATTATGAACTTAGCTTCCTTTTTGCTGAGATTGAAGAGCACCTCTGTTTCCCACAGAGCATTGTCTTTGCAAACCCAGCATGACAAAAAGGACTTCTAATTTTAGACTGTTAAAATTGGTAACATGCCATCAAAACAGAAGTAATTGATTGGCACGTATCTTTAATGTAATATAATACAATACACATTATGTTCTTTAAAGAGCTTCTTAGCCTACTTTCTGGCAATGTTGCTGCTGTGTTTTTTCTATAGCTATTTTTCTTTCTTTGTGTTACTTCTAATGATATCATGTAAAGCCGGTCATTTTACTTTATCCTGAATATAAATTATTTAAAAATGGTGATGATTCTGAATAAGAGTCATACTGAGCTCTGTAAAGTGTCTTTTTTTCCATTACACCCCAGCCTGCAGCTATTCTTTGGCATACACTGTACTTCACAGAGGTAAAAGATAGATGTGAAATTTTGTCAAATGACTGAAAAAAATGAAAAAATCCAATACATTGTTAGAATTACTCTAATATCTTTGCAAATTCAAAACACTGTTGTGTTGTGACCTTTCTCATCTTGTTAACTTGTTTCTCCAGAGTGTTCTGACCTTAACATAATGTATTTGCTAAAATGTTTTCTCTAAATTGTCAAACTACTCCTGTAGTCAATTCTGTCTTAATGGGTCTCTACAACACCAGCCAGCACTTTATTTAATACCATCATTACAGTTTGTTAGTACACAAGCATCTTCAGGTTTTTTACTAAAACTCTGTCATTGCTATTTTCTTTCAGCACTGTATCATTATTATATTGTTCCTTGTTAAGATCAGATTCTGTACTACTTCCGAAAGAACTTTTTTTTTTTTCTTCATTTTTATAAAAGTGGCTCATAAATGTCACTTTCCTCTTTCAGCAAACTGTATCTGCACTCACATCTGCCTTTTTCCTTCTTTTCTGAAATGGAAGAAGTCGTGCAATTGTTATATATTTTTCATTTCCAGATTCCTTCTAATTAGAAATTAAGTAAACAAAAATCAGAATCTGCCTTGAGATTAATTCTGGGTTTTTACTGCAGTGTGATTTGGTTGATGTTGGCAGAGCTATTTCTGATTCATACGAGTGTAAATTCATAATCAGAACCACGCTTTGAGGCCTCAATCCAGCTAAGCATTTAATTCCCTTATTCTCCATAACAAGTTTATGCAAATAGTTTCTTGGTTGGCTGGTTGTTTTTGTTAATGAATATGATGCGGGTCCTGTGTGTTAGCAGGCAGCTGTTTGTTGTAGGGTAGCTTCAAAACACGTTGTTAGGGGATCTGGGCTGAAATAGTGATCTAGAAAAGCTGCATTCAGCAGGTAAAAACACAATAGCCACCAACCATGGCAACTCGTTAGCTGCCATGAAGATAATGAGTTTTGCCAAAACTGGGAACAGAAAGGAAAAGCACTTACTTATTAAAACTAGTGATTAAAGCTGAGTACAAAGAGGGGACCGTTGTCAGAGGGACAGCGAGGGAGAAGATCCAGAAACACAGGATGATCCAGACATGGAGTTGAGGGGAAGTTCTTGAAAGATTTTGAAGAAAATGTGGAGGTAAAAAAATACTTTCTATACCTTATATTTACTATATATAGTCTTTTAAGCTTTGTGTTGTTTACCTTTGGATGAAATAATTCAGGATTCTTGGGTTTGAGGGGTATTTTACAGTCATCTTAATAAGAACCATCACAGGAGACTCAGTAAGGAGGACGGGGTACAAAGCTCGGGTGGGACTACCTGGTTACAGCTACTGGCGGAAGAACAGCGAGCTGGTACTGGTAGGATGGCATGGCTTTTCCCGGAAAATCACACAGAAAGCTAAAACCATGCCCTTGGCTTTAGCCATGGCCATGGACAGGCCAAATAAGAAAGACTGAAAGGTCTGCAAGGCATCGTTTCAAGTTTTGATGCATGTGCTTAATTTTATTTAATTATTTCTTATCTAATATTTGTTAGTGTGAATATTTGTACTTAAATTAGGCATTTGTTTCAGGAGCCTGTGAGGTTGGGACTTCAGTCTGTCTGTGACGCTGGGGCTTGAGGGTCTCTGTGGCCTTCATCTCCAGTTCAGGGTCACTTCCCATTTCCCCCAGCTCTGACAGTTGCTTCTTTTCTTCTGCTTTGCCTTCCTTCTGTGCTCAAACCCTAATAGCAGAGATAGGCATGGTCTCTCAGCATCCACAGATTTTGCCAAACCCAGAAGTCACCTACCATACCCCCCAACAAGGCTGAAAATTTACATTGCAGTGCTTAGCCTGAATGTAGCCAATATTGAAGGCTGATCCCTTGAACAGCACATTAATTCACTCGTCAATGTGGTTACTGCCATGGTTTTATTCCTCAGTCAAGGCTTGTTTCACTTACTTGCTGACTTGATTCCATTCCGGCAGTTCTTTTAAATCCACTGTGGGATTAGCTATAAGGATATTATAAACATGCACCTTAAACTGATGCTGTGCTTAAGTTCTAGAGAAACTATTGATGCGAGGCACAGATGTTCTGGTTTCAAAGTTCTTTTTGAGGATGACCATTTCCTTCTCTGCATCCTGAAGCAATGTCTGAAGAAAGGATTGCAGCCACTAGCAGCACGCAGGTCTTTTGCCATGCTTTAGGTGTGAACTGCACTATGTGGTTGATTTTTGTATAGAAGTCACGTACATGTTTAAAAATTACTTTCCAATTCATAGTAAGCTGCCCTAGGTGACTACAAACTAAGGTATTCTGTGCAAAAATTAACAAATGAGGGAGGTCTTTGATGACATTGTCAGATCAGTGTTTGCTAGCAGTGAGCCCTCCCAAGCTCTGCATGCTTCAGATAAAAGCGTAGGAACAGCTGCAGCCTTCTGGGAATGAGCGAGGAAGGAGCTGCATTGCCACCGTCAAAATGCCTCTGTGGTTGACAGGTCCTGGAATCTAAAGAGAATGTTATATTTAGGGGGACTGTGTGGTATCTAGCTATTATTTAAATATTTGGATCTGAAACTAAAGCTTGACAGTGAGCCACAAGTTAGCAATTCTGGTCATGGTTCTATCTTCCTTTTCTCTCCTGTATTGAATTTTTTGTATAAATTAGAAGAGCATTTGATCCAAGCTACGCTTATTATTCATCTGCTTCTCACAGGCTTCTCTTTTTAGTGACGTACTCTTGGGCTTCAAGTTAAGTGTAAACTAACAGGGACCTGCTGCTGGGGTGTTTTATTTGAAAGCCTAAGGCTTTTGAAATTCATTCCCAAATTAGTAGAACCTGCTAAATTACTGCAAAGTTATATGGTATACGGGTGTTTTTCCCCCTTTGAATTTATTTTGCATTTCTTCTTGATGATTGAGTGCTGAAAACGAACTGTGAAGCCTTGGAGGAGAGAGGGCTTCTTCAGGGGGCAGCTTCCAAATCTGACCAGGGACTGGGTCATCTGCTCCCTGTGGAAGGCTGCCAGGATGGGATAACCTGGGTGAGCAGCTTCTGCGAAACAAAGGTTTTGGAGGGATCTCTGGAAACCCAATGAATTTTTGAGTGGGGTTAGAAGATCCTTTTAAAACTTTTGTCCTATCGGAAGGAAAACTTAAGCTTGCCAGCAAAGTGAAGTTCAAATAAGATTGGACCTAAGGCAGTGCCTGAAGTGGGAACCTGAGGCAGGAGCTGACTGTCATGATATTCCCCTGTGTTTTGGGCTGTAGGGAGTTGTGTTGCACAGGCAGCTTTCCTCACCCAGCCTTTCTGCTGCTGTCGCTGTGGGAGGTGGGCAAAGTGGGGACGAGGCAGAAGGAGCTGTAACCATAATGATGGTAGATGCACGGAGTGATGTCATTACTTACAGTAAGGATGTATATCTCGTGCCAGAACTAAGAAAAGGTTTCCACACTCTATTTACATTTAAATAGATGGAAATATGTATTTGCCATACATTTATGCTACCAAAGCCAAACACTGTATTCATTTCCTTCGTCCTGCAAATCCCCTGATCTGCTTTTTGTCAGAACATGTTGTTAAATGATGTACATATTCACGCGTTATCTGACTTTCTGACTAGCTACAGCAGGAGCTTTAACAATGTCGGCAGCATGAAGCTAAGACTAAAACTAATACCATATGACATGAATATGTATAAAGATATTACATTCAGTTTTGGTCGGGATTTTTTTGTGCTTTGAAGACTACGGTGGTTTGGAATAAAGATTTTCTTGCAGCAACTTTTCTATTTAAATTTAATTGCCTTTCTGTAAAATCCTCTATATTTTCCTATGATTTTTTTTCCCCCCTAAAAAGCAATGTGCTTATTTTCTGCATTTTCTAATAATACAATAAACAGTGTGTGTAAAAGAAATATAAAAATGAGAAAGCCAGGAACATCTATTCTTAGAAATGAGCTGTTTTCAATTTGCTTATTAATTTTGTTCATTTTAGTAGATCTGGTTCTTCAAGTCAGTTTGTTTAAAAACTGGCAGAGGGTAAAAATAGGTGACAGTATGAGAAGAATTGTTTCCTATTTACTTGTTAAATAGCAGGCTAATTAAATATAATACGAAAAGTTAAATAAGAAGGAATTTATTCCGGCTGGACCAGTCAGACTGCAACAGAAATGGAGGCTAGATTTCTGTTCAAAAGTGATAAAACTGAAGTCATTTCAGCACCAAACATGAGTGAAGAAATTACTGTGCTATCAGGGGAAAGAAAAAAACTCCCCAGTGGGAGTGCCCACGTGTGTGCGCACATGATTACACGCCTGTGTGTGCGCACATGATTACACGTCTGTGTCATCCAACCATATGCGCTTTGCAGCACGTCTACACGTGTGCTTAGGCACAGCCCAGTGCAAATTCCCCACCCAAGATATTCAACATCTTTGCATCAATTTAGTCCTAAAAGATCCTTTTGTCTCTTGAAGTCTTGTAAGTAAACAGAAATCTCTTTTGTTTCTTTTATTCAGGAAAGCTTTCATTCCAGGTCAGGGCATCAGCAATGGAGAAAATTTGGCTGGAATAGCCAAATATTTCTTTAGAGTTCATGAAAACTTCCCTTAATGAAATTTGTCCCACCTTCCAGGAAGTTGTTTACTGGTAGAAAAGGCTGCTGCCCATAGCAAGTTGTTTGGGTTTTTTTAATGATCTGTTACAGTGAGCTCTAAGGTTTTTGTTCCTGCACTAATGGTGGAAGCAGGATGGTTAGAAAGCATGACAGAGGGCTGGCAAGATCCTTAAAGCATTCCCACGCCTGGCCTGCCCTGCAGAGCTTCCTTCACCTTCCTGAGCAGCGTCCGAGCACAGCAAAAATTAGGGCAGGTTTTTCAATGAAAGCAATAGCTCCTTCTTTTTAGGAGAAAACCATTCCTTCTGTAGTCCTTTAAGAGGTATCGCTACAAGAGGGCAAAAGTGACACTTAGCAACTTTGTTGTAGAGATTTTATTTTAAAAAAAATAAAGTTTCAGGTTCACCTCCAGTGAAGCCTCAGCTACTTTTCTGCCAGGAGCCTCCCTATGCTCCCTTGTAGGTGCTTTCTATTCCATAAGCACCTGCATGTTCCCTCTCCCACTGCCCTCCTTTGATTTTCTCCCAGCACAAGCACAAACCATCTAGCATCCCATTCAGAGAGTTAGTAAAAATATGAATATTGCATTGGATGCCTATAAAATGTGTAAGTAATAAAGAATTTGTGTATGCACACAGAGAGCTCATTTGGTGTTTACCAGGGACTGTTTTAGTGATGCTGCAGTTGCTTCCTAAGCACATGTTCAGAAGGAGGGGAATGGAGCAGGAAAGAACAGGGGTGAAGACTTAAAACGGGCATTGTCTGGGATCGACGGAACAGGGGAGCAGGTCAGTGAGGTGCTGCTCCAGCCTGAAGTAAAAACCTCAGTGATATTAAAAAAAAAAAACAAACCCAGTTTTCCTACTGTGAAAGGATTTTTTTTTTAGTCTCATCTATGAACATCCTCCTGTTTGCTGTGGTTAATGTCTCTTACTGAGATGTTAAACAACAGAGATTTTACTAAAACTGAGCGTCCTGAAGTGTTTACTTGTGTATTCTGCTTTGTTAACTAACTAAAGAGAAAACCGAGGAAGCATGTCACCATGCAGGGTCAAATATATATTATGTTATAAAGAGGTTTGTTATAAAAAGGTTAGAAACCTTTTGTTTCTGTTTGTCAGTTATTTGGAAACTATATGCAGTACCTCTAGAAATAAAGGGGGTGATTACGTTTTATAGGCAAGAAGGGATTAATAAAACTCATAATGCTCAGAGAAACAGCTGTTTCTCTGTTCTGTAGTGCTTCTAAACCCTCGTCTGATGCTGAGTGAGTCAGCTGGGAGACGCCACTAGTGTTAAAAAAGAATTAAATGGAAAAGTAGCGGTTATTATTTGAAAACAATTATTCTCTAATTGTGCTTTGAGGGGGGGAAAAAGAAGAAAGAAAACTGCTGTTAAAATAATTTATAATTGGAAGAAAGTATAGAGTAGGAAGAAAAGATCATTTAAAATAAAGACTTCCTAATCCATAAGCAGAGATGAAGTGAGAGCAATAATGTTTTTATTAGTCTGTTTTGAAAAGGCTGCGTTATTCACCAGTGGCATTGATGCCAGCGAGTGGAGTCGGGCTCCATGCCGAGGTGCCGCAGGGCGGTGGTGCGGGATGGCACAGGGCTGGCAGGGCTGTGGACTCCCTGCTCCACTGTTCCTCTGCTCCATAACAGCACTGCATCTCCTCGAGCCTTCTCTTCACCCGTTTATCCTTCATGCTGTTTTTTTGTTTGGGTAGGGTGGGTTGAACTGTTGAGGGTTCAAAGCAGAGACTCTGATACATACATATGGTATCATGTGTCCTGTCACTGGGATGAGGGGCAACGGGCACAAACTGAAACACAAGAAGTTCCACCTCAATGTGAGGAAAAACTTCTTTACTCTGAGGGTGACGGAGCCCTGGAACAGGCTGCCCAGAGGGGTTGTGGAGCCTCCTTCTCTGGAGACTTTCAAAACCCACCTGGACACGTTCCTGTGTAGCCTGCTCTAGATGAACCTGCTTTGGCAGGAGGTTTGGAATAGATATCTCCAGAGGTCCCTTCTAACCTCTTCCATTCTGTGATTCTGTGATACATACTGTGTGGCTTCAACTTCAGTTGTTATGGTAGAAAATAGTTACTGGCCTTTTTTTGTCTTTTTTTTTTTCTGTTGCCTGGAATATTGATATGATTTTGCTGGCTGACTGGCAGAGGGAAGAAAAAGGGTTTTTATCTCCATTATGCACTTTCCATTAGAAGTGTGTATATTTAATAGTTATGGCTTGCAGTGACCTTAAGCTACATGATGCAGTCCTTATTCAATTTTTAATAAAGGCAGAATCCCCATCAAGTTTGAGGGTTGTCAGTGTAAAAGAAGTGTCAAGATTTACCCCATTAGATTATAAAATATTCTGCCCAAGTGCCTTGTGTTCTTTCAGTAATGTATTTTAATAGCATCTCTGGAAATACTCTTGGATGATTTGATAAATTAATGGACTTTTCTGTTGCTCTTTGAAAAGAACTGTGATCCCATAAATACCGCTAGATTTACAAACAGTATCTTCATAATGTATATGCAGCCTTCATAACTTGAGTGCAGCATGGCTACTTTTACTCTTTGTCCTTTTGTTTAGTTCGCATTTCACTTTACTTTTCCAACATACCACTCTGGTTTTTGTTCAAACTAAGCAGCCAAACCTAAAGCATGGCAGAAAAGGTGAATAAATCTCTGCTCCTGAGCTTTCTAAGGATTTGGCAGTCGGAATCTCACAGGTTACTCTTAAAAGAAACAGAAGGGAGAAAGAAGCCACTAAAAGGCACCAACAGAAGTTTCATTAATAACCTGGGAGCCAAAAGAAGCACTGGTAAAGAAATGACTGCTTCATTCTTTCCATTTTCTAGGTTCTTCCCTTTTCAGTTGCCTGTAAAAACTCACCAGAAACTAGATTCCCTTTACAGATGAAGGCTCTGACGTACTATGTGTAATTGCAGATTGTTTTAAATGTGTGATAAGGTTGTTAGACAGTGGTATATTCAGAAAGATACTGGCTTTCCCTTTTTCTCCCAGTGGTCACTGTCTCCATCTATTTATCCCTGTTTTCTAGGTAGTGCTGCAATGTGGTACACTCCTTAAAGTTCACTCCCAAGGAGGCTGAAAATAAATGAAGAAGACCTTCTTGAGGCTGAAGACAATAATTTTATTACTCCTTAGGACTGAAGTATATAAATTTGGAAGGCCTTCATGGGGCTAAGGAAAATAAATTAAACCTAAGAAGATGCTATTTCAGGGACAAAGATTTATCATTTGGAGGCTCCTGAGAGCTATACTCATATTCTGAAGTTTCATAAAGGACACTCCTTGTTTCTTCTCTGTAAAATCCATTAGGTTCAAAATTACCGAGCCCACTCTGAATTTCAAAGTACCTGCTGTTTCCTCACTCTGTCTCGCTCCTGGAATAAATTACTGTCCACTCATTCTGTGAAATTAGGCTACTGTGCCATTTTCTTTGCAGGCTATTTTGCATAGAAAAAGTAAATTGTGCTATTCCAGCTCTAAGGCCGCGTGGCAGGCAGATGTTCTGATTTATCATTCACTCTCTCTAGCATGCCGTAGGAACATTCTGGTGCATATGATTCAGACTTTCATATGCTACCAGAAAAACAGAGAGTTTATTTCATTTTGTAGCAGTCATAAATGGCTCCTTGTCAATCCAATGCACATGAGTTGTCTTGAGGCAGAATATGCTGGAAATGGTCCTTGCAGGAGACAGTCCTGCTTGGGCTCCTGTGCTGGGCAGGCTGGCAGCAGAGAAAGCAGAGATCTGGTGGGGCGCAGGGAAATTGATGTCTAACATTTCCTGTTATTTTTTTTTCAAACACAGTATGGATTGAGGGGGCTGGAGGGGTCACGCAGACTATAGAGGGTTTGTGCTGTCTCTGTCCCAGAGCTTTCACATTCCCTGATACTGCAAGAGTAGTAGCTATAGATGTGCTGCTTCTCACAGACAGCTTTATTGGCTGACTTGGGATATGTCACCACTGATATCCTTCCTGTGGCTTGATAGAACAGAATTTTCTTTATAATTTTCTATTTTGCTAAAGCAAATCTAATCTCTATAGTATTTAGTTTGTTGATGGATGCATTTCAGCATTGCTGACTTTTCCCTTTTTTTAACCTTTTAGTTGACACACACAAAAAAGTCAGCCCTTGCCTACCTGCCAACTTCCAGAAAATTCTGTAATCCACAGGTTGTTTCACCTGGTGGGAAGGAGAGAGAAGGTCACCAGGCTTATGCTGGATTCCCAGTTTCTTCCTGTGCAAACTGGGAAGCTGCATTCCTTTCTGTTTGATGTCTAGAGGAGTTCCAGCTCTAAGAGCTTGGCCTAACTACGCTAGTAGTTTTAACAGTTATTCCAAAGGAACAGCAAAAGTGAGTTATAATGTACAAGCTCTGGATCAAACCGTTCACCATTTACTTTATTTGACCTTCCAGAGTGTGGTTTGTGTTAAATCAGCTCTGTGAGACACGGCAGCCCTTGGAACATGCCTGGAGGGAAGTCAGAACTCTGTTTTGCAATTTTGCCTCTGGCTGACAGCTGTAAAAATTGTTAACTAATGAGGTATTCTAAATGGGTAAATAAGGAAGTAAAAAAGCTAGAAAGCTGCCCATAAAGCACGGAGTGAATTAAAGCTTTCCACCTGCAAAACTCAGTTTCTTTTCATACTTTGGCATTGATCCTCTGGTCAGCATATAAACCAGCCTGTGAGTCCAAAGTCGCAGGCAGCAAAATACTCATTAAGCCCCTCATGCTTCTGTTGGTTTTCTTCTGATCTTAAGTTTTTTCTCTACCACATCGATGTGCGGTGTTGGTACCTGGAGGGTACTGAATTGAAGATGCTATATTCAAACTTCTGCCTTTGCTAATGTACATGGCTTCTAAAACTGCTAAACGTGAGGGCCTACATTCTGTAGACTGAATCTGTAATCCAAATGTTCTCCAACAACTGGAGAGCATCCTGCACCAAGGTGTGACCTCATTCACAACCCGGTTTGCTCTCTCATCTAGCTTCAGAGGCCAGAGCCAAAGTTCCTGTTGGTTTTGGTCCATTTATTGAGTGCCTCCACCTTCTGCTCTTCTTTGAGTAGCCTGCAGATGCTTAGTGAGCCTCATGCCTTCAGGGCTGAGTACCTCCACTACTGCCTCACTGAGGACTGGCCCCCTGTCCCTTTCCACCTGAGATGGTTAGCATCCCAGCTACCCATCTCCATCCCGTTACAGGAGTTGACCATTTCAGCCAGGTCAGTGTGACCTTTCTTCATCTACTCTCTAGCATCTAGTACGAAGTGCGAGAAATATGCCTGGTGACTGGAACAGTTGCAGTAAGTTCCACTACTGCTCCAGGGGCTCAGGATCTTCTTGTTTGCTAAGCTCTGACATTTGTGCTGTGTGAGAAAGAGAAGAAATGTGCTTGTGACCAGAACGCGTATAGCTCACGCAGGTGACAGAGGCCTGGGAGGACTCAAGGATGATCTGCCTTGGTGCTGAAAGAAGCAGAGGCTGGAGAAAAAGCCAGAAAAGTGTGATTTTTTTTTTTTTTTTTTTTTTACCCCCTCACAATAGCATCCAGAAAGATTGTGTTGCCGTAGCAATAAATAATTAAGCAACGCTCCTTCCCTCAAATATGTCACTTCCTTGCCTGAAGGAATTGTCTATTATTTTTCAGGTGATATCAATTAGATTCAGCTTGAGTTACAAAACGTTAGGTAACAGAGGTGTCTGCGTTTCCTACTCCAATGATACACCAGAGTTTGGTTTCTTCAAATATTTAATATAAATTGACCTTTGGGGCAATTCAGGAATACTGCAGGCCAGAAAATGGTTTAGTTTTGTGAGTTATCAGCAGCAGAAAACATGGTTGTGGTCAAAGAAATCTTGTAGTGTGAGAGTGGGATTTTACTCTGCTCCACATACAATACAGAAACGTCATGGGTGAAGTACTCCCACTTAATATTTTGCAGGTAGTCATGGAAAGGGAATAAGTCTCCACACAGCCGTTCCTCTCCTCCTTTGCAGGTATGGAGGGTACAGCTGGAGTTTTAACTCTGCATTTGATTTTAAAAGTCAGTATTTAACCGGCAGAGGGGAACCAGAATGCACCAGGAGCACGGCTGGTGCAGCTCCTCTGAGCAGCCCTTTAACCAGCCTGAGCCTCTATCTGCATCCTGAGGATTTTGGAGCTTCTTAAAAAAGGTTTTGTAGTCCTCAAGACCCAAAACATGTTGCTCGAAAGAGCTGCCATGTCTGTTTCTGACATTTGCTGGAATAAGAAAAAAAGTTTCCAGTTTCTTGTTTTCCTGACTCTACATTCATCCTGGGATATGAAAGTCAAGCTGAATTTTTCCTGGGTTTTGCATATTGTTGCTGCTAGTAATGTTGAATTATTCATTGGGAGCTAAATGAATGAGCCTATTGATGATTGCAAATCAGAAAAGAGTTTAGTTAACTTTCCAGGAGCTTTATTGCCCTGAGGAATTGTTTGATCTGTAACAGAACTGGCCAAAACCTGTTGTGTTGAGGGAACTTCCTAGTTTTGAAATCTGATTTTGAGCAACATTTTCTAGTGGATGAGATGTTTTTGCCTGGTCCTTTTTCTGAAAACTTAGACATCTCTTCTGTAAAAATCAGGAATTCCCCATTCAATTTATGGAATATAGTTGCATTGAAGAGAAGTAATTCAGCAACAGCATTTGACTCATTAAAAAGTGATGACCACTGCAGGCAGCTGAAGCTCGAGTCCTGTGATTTGTCTTGACTATGGAGAGTCTCACTGGAATCCGTGTCTGTGCGCATTGGTACAGTCCCCTGCAATGACACAAGGCTTTGGATTTCCAGAAAAAGCAAGGGATGCTGCAGCAATAGAATTAATAATAGTCCAAATGAAATTTGGCCAGAATAGCAGGCTGTTCCTGCTGCAAAGACTGCCCAGAGCTTTCCACTACATCTCTTTATAGTGACAACAGCTATTAAACATTCAGTGCCACATTTCAAAATTCGGCAATAACACTTCCATCTGAAATTCCACAAAGACTGACTAGGTGATTTAAAACCCAGTGTTTTTCTCTGTCTTGCAAACTCTTGCTAATGCTGACTTTCTCCTGCATGAAGATTTGATTTATATGCATTGGCACAGACAGATATGTAGAAAGGGAACTCTTTTTTCAAATGGAGAACAAGACTAAAGACGTTCTTTCTGCTTTTGTAACGCAACCATTAGCAGAATTTACAGCTCAGGAAAAGCACTTGCCTAGGTTTTCTTCCGTGGGTCTCATGCCATCCCGCTTGTCAGATCTTCACGCAGACTTAGGAATTAGGACACCTGTGGTCAGACCCCATGTTTTTACTATCCTCAGGCATTGGGGGTTTTGCTGTATTTCTCTGCCTGAAAAAAATACTGCAAATATCTTCATCTCCTGCTATGTGTACACTGAACACAAATAGTTTGGCTTCTCCCCAGCCTTGTATTTATTACAAAAAGCATTTAGCCAGAGATCACAAAAATCCATTTAAAATTCATCTGCTCTCCAAAAAAGCAGATGTACATTTAGCTATGTAGTTAGGAACTAGTAACCTATAGGGCAAAATGAACTTTTGCCTTGTAAGATAAGATTCCCGCTGGCATTCCTCCTTCTTTCCCTTTCTGCATTCAATACTTTCTGGGGATGCACATTGTAAAAACTACAGAAAGATCAAATCTCTCCCAGATTTGCTTTTGTTATATAAAGGCTGTGCATTCAAATAATTTGTGTCATGCTGCTACCCTGTACTGGCTTGGCATAATCTCCTCCAGAAGACATTCACCAAAGCACGAGTGTGACATCTATTGACAGCCCAGCCTCAGCCCCAGCTGCCTTCGCCCGCAGCTCGCTGCAGCAGGGGCGGTGGAAGGGCTGGAAGAGCGCAGTGCTGCAGGGCTCATCACACAGCGATATCAAAGCACAGGTTTACAGCAAAAAGGCTAATGGTGGGTTTGAGTGGCATGTGGGTTTTGTGTTCCATTTAAGACAAGTCTCGCGCAAATTTCTAGAAGAATAATCCACCTGGGATTATGAGGTACAAAAGAGCCCAGTTCTTGTCTCAGAAAATCCTTGAGCTACACTCTGCTGCAGGAGCGCGGCAGGGAAGTAATGGTTTATGCTTCTGATGTCCGTATGCGCTTCCCTGGGCATTGCTGTTGGCTGATGGTTAATGCATCCATCCCTGAAGGTCAGTGCGTATCAGCATGTATTAGCTCTAGGAATTCCATGGTTACCCAGGTTGGAGGAACCTGAGGAACCATAACTGCTGTAATGAGCCATCTGCAGTTTTGCTGTCTGCTGGTCATTGGCAGAATGAGGATTCTGGGCAAGACAGAGTTTTCTTCTGACCTGGTACAGCTGGTCTCATGTTTAAGCTGAGCTGTGGGAATGAACGTTATTTACAGTGTTACAACACTTCTGTGTTGTAGACTCTGTATAGGTAATATTTTGTGTTTTGATGGGTTAAGAAGTGTCTAAGAGCCTAACTGCAAGACCTTCATTCCCTGTACTGCTCATGGAGAACTTCCTGAATGATCTTTTGACATTTTCCTAAGCCGTATTGCCCTTTCTGGTAGGACCCAGGTTTTTTGTTAGTTCTCTTAATTTCTGACAAATAAAAAAAAAAAGGTATTTGCACTTCTAAGAGTTCTCCTTAGAGTCTCTATAACAGGCAGTGGTAGTCTTCTCCTCATGGTGATCTCAAGCATCAGACTTCAATTTAAAGGCAAAGTTTTCTATATATCACCTAATTTCAGCTCTTGTCATTCATCCTCCACAGCCTATGCTTATAACAAGCAGCCCTTGCTCATGGCCTAACATAGCGTCTAGGCAACAATAATGTGAGTTTGCACAGGGAAAGGTTTTTCTCAAAAGCATTAAAGGGCTATAAACAATCAACTGGGAATTAATTGGCAAAGGCTACTTACTAAGATCACAGACACATCTTGTGGACCTTCAAATGGACTCGTATGGCTTTAATCATTTGAATATTTCTGAAAGTAAGCCACTTTTTGAACTGTATTCTTGTCTGAGTTTTCTAATGTGTAATTCCACTGACTTTGGAGAGGTGACTCATGCTTTGTGTTGATACAAGGAAGATTTCCATCAGACTTCATATCTCTAACACAATGTATTTTTGCTGAACCTTTGGAAGAGATTATTAAGATGGATTCCCAGTGTTTTCAGTGGAGATGGCTTTGACGTGAATATATGAATCTGGATAGATCTAGAGATTTTACAGCTCATTCTCTATTACTTTCCTATCATCAGAGGGATTTGGATCTGAGCTTAACTAAACTATTGTCATTAAATATTCTATAAAATTCTATAAAAATTAGATACATTTACATTTATTAAATAATAAAAAGCAAAAATGAGCCAGCCTGGTGGACAGGTTCTTTGTAAGTTTGAGGAAAGTTTCAGAGGCTTGTTTTAGCCAGTGTCTCTGTGCTATACCTTCATGCACCCCTCACCTTCTGAGTGCCAGAAAGCTGCTGTGCTGAGACAGTGGGCTGTTGTCTTCCCATTGAACATCTATGGACAAAAATACAGCCCTGTCCATGCTGAGGTTCTCCTATGTGCTGAGGAGCAAGGAGATATTTAGTGCATCCTAAAAGACCAGAAAAAAGGCTTTGCTTTGATCTCCCTGGGCAAGAGCACTGCAATTGTCTTTGATTGAAAAATCTACTTTGACATTCAACAGTTTCACCTGGGCTCCCGTGGCAAGAGTTTTCCTGGGTTACCCTTTACTCGTGCGTTCCTGAGAGGAGGTGAGCTTCTACACATGGGAGCTTTTTTGTCTATCCTCCACTTTCCTTCACGGCAGGAACCCAGCTGGGATTGCTGCCTTTTACAAACTTACAGGCAGGAGTTGTTCTTCCCTCTTCAAATCCAGTGCATGTCTGAAAGGATGGGAAGATAGGAACCCGGAGTCAAAGGTCCAAACAATGTGTCTTCTGTTCTATCTTTTTCTTCTGTGTTGCTGATTCTTAAGAAGAGGACTATGCTTCTTCAGTAAATTAACACATGATGAAAATTTATGTGAGAGAACATGGATAAAATATGTGTAATTTCTAAATTTGCCAGTTTTCCAAGCCCCATATGTTTAGTACCAAAATAAAATTACAACACAGGGGAAATTGGATGATAGATCCAGGACATGGGGGGAAATATATGGCTATTAATTTGTAATTTTGTTTTGCTAACTGTGAGACGAGAAGGCTTTCTGCACACTAAATAATGATGGTATTTGGAGTGATAAATCTGAGCATCCTTGTGCTGTCTCCTGCTGCTGAATAAATCTGTTGGTCTGTTACAGGCTAACAGTTCTGCTGATGATTTTAACTAGGCTGTTTCACAGAAAACCAGCCTCTTTCCCCTTAGCTCCAGTGAGATCCTTGACGAAGCATGAATGGATCCCTGCCCATACAACAGGACTGGAGACAGGCTGTCAGGATGGTTCTGCCTAACGCGACCTCAGTCCTCCCTTGCTTGGGAGATTCAGCTTTGTTAATCTCCCTGCTCTGCAGTACAGCTGGGCAGGTTGTTAGCTCCTGCTTGTCATTGTACCACTACTTAGAGCTGCCCTTCTTCCACATGAGCGAACTCGAGCAATAACGCTCATTAACTGCTTACATTAAAGCTTTGACAAAAGCCAGGTTGGAGTAGGAAAACTCGTTTACACCTGATATAAGGGGATCATTAGGTACTGAATGATTACGAGAAATGTAAGGCCACAGCACACCAGTGAAGAAGGAGGAGTCCTGTAAATCGAGGAGCCATTAGCTCTTTACATTGCTGTACAAACAAAGGAGGGGATTTCTTATTTGGTCCTTGTTGGGTTTTTGGCTTATTTTTTCTCTTAAGCTTCATTTTGTACTTCCTAGCAACTGTTGTAATATACAATCATGTGAGTTGAAAGACTAAGACAAAAGTTGCCTAGGCATGTAAGCTGGATAATTGCAAAACAATCTTGCACTGCCTTTGTCATCTGCTTCTTTGCAGCCTAAAGTGAGACTTTTAATGAAAGTAATTCAGAAAGAAAGAGTGGTTGTGTGTTAAATTCCCTCAGGAGGAAGCAGTAGTGGCTGTAGCTGCTGCTAGCAGTCTCAGGTAGGCAACATAGGCAAATGTCAGACCTTGCATTAAACCAGCACATTTTAAAGAGGCGATCACACATGCTATCTGCCAATAAAACATTTGTTCAGAGGGTTTAGTTGTGGTTTTCACAGAGAAAATCTGTTCAGATTGCTCATAGATAGGTAAATAGCATTTCACAGCTGTTATTTTGGCAAATTAAAGGTTGGTGGCATTTGGTTAATTTGTTGTCAGATGTAAGTTGTGGGAAGGTGATGTGGTGATAGCAGAGTAAAGATTCATATCATCAAGATATGACTCTTTCCAGGCTTGACCTTAGTTGTGTGATCAGCTGTAGTGGCAAGGACTGGGCCTATAACCTCCCAATGTTTCTTTCCTTATTTCTCTTGTAAAATTGCTACCCTGTTGACAAACACTTGATATTGCATATATATACATGTAGTGTTTGTTGTGACAACCTTGTTCACAGGATGAATGTCCTAATCTTTAGGCTCTTAAAGGTACCTGTCTGTGTTTTAAAACACAAATTACTGTAGATATGGATCCCACTGGAAATGGAAATCGCTTCAGCACAACCGGAGTACCAAGCTCTGTAGGGAAGGAGTAGGATGTGGATCTATCACTCATCTTCAACTTCTCATTATACAGCTTCTTTCTGAGCATGTAAACCTGATATATGTTGAACTTGAGCACCCACTTGTATTTGCTGACCTGGACAGTCATCTGGAGTGACCACGTGTCTTCTAAGACGTGTCGTGTGTAAGCAAATGGAAGTGCTCAGTTGTATATAGATAATTTGGTAGTACAGCCCCATGCCTCAGACCTTGAACTCTTGGTTCTTTTAGTTTTGTGGTCACATGTTTCAACTCAGTTGAAAGGGAAGGCCATGATTTTAAACCATCTAAAAGAACAGAGGGAATAGTTGTAATAAAACTGAGCTGATCATTTGAGAACATGCCAAAAATACAATCCATTGTCTGGAATTCATTTGCTAAGATCTTTCCATAATTAGAGCTTGAACATTCATTAATTATACTGAGTTTATTCAGAGTAAGTCAGGTAATCGCTGCTTTTCACAATTACTCATGAAGGATTGTAATTAAAGAGCCCTTGCCATTCTCAGTCAGACACTATTCAAGTGACTTGTCCTGCATTGAGAATCCCCTGCTCGGTTTCACATCCACCTCCCTTCTGCAAGAGCTGCTCAGCGCTGTTACAAAGTTCCTGTGGCAGCATATTGAGGGAAGGCAGATTCTGCTATTTTTTCCTGGGTTTGGTATTTTTACCTTGTTTTGAGATGCAAGTGTTACTTAAATGTGAGTTGCTCTAGAATTAGTATGTTATAGGGGATGGGGAGAACAAGCCTAGAAGTGTGTTTTTGTTCTCTAAATCCCCTACATTTAGAATTTAATATATTTTATACAAACTGTATCAGTTCTTTGGATTTTGGAAAACTCAATGGTGCTATGTAAGATTAGGAGAATTGGAGAGCTGGAGCACAGTTAAAACTTCATTCATTATGACATAGCTATCCCTAATAGAAGAAATCTGGGAGAAGTCATGTGAGGAAGCGATTATAGAATTCTCCTCTGATGGGCTTACTTGTGTCTTCCTCTGCTGCATCTGGATGCTGCAGAAAATAATATGCTGGATCATGTTTTTTATCTCTCTGACAGTTCCTTCTTTTCTGCAGTTATTAGCTGTAAGTACAAATTGATACTTTTTTTTTTTTTAACTGAAAACATGTCTGAGGTCTGGCTCAAGCATGCTCACTAATTTTCAGTGTGATTTTTCTGGTCTTGCTGAAGATGAGCACTTCTGTGTTAATTATTGGCAAATGAGGCACACACTGAGTTTGATGCATGGGTTCTCTCTGTCATCAGCAGAGACAGGCAGGCAGCTCCAAAAGCTCGTGCTTTTTTTTTTTTTTTAAAGTAGTAGAGCACTAGAAAGAGTGGAGAAAAAGAATGCAGGGCACCTTCGCTGTTAATTCAACAATATGATACGCCAGTGATACAGCATGTTCTTTTCTTAAGTTCATACTCCTGCTAATTCTCTCGCTAGCTATATTGCTTTAACAGTCTGTCATCCCAATAACTCACTGGCTGGAACTCCTTAAGCACATATTTGCAGTGTTCTTATTGTAATGAGTTCTAAAGGAGATGCTGCGGTTCAACATGCTTGATAACATTTGATCAACAAGCCATAGATGAAAATCTCTGAACACTATAAAATGGGATAAAAGATTATAATCATTCCAGGGTTTTTTAATTAAATTATTCTTAAAATAACAGGTCACTTAGGGTCAAACTTAACAGAGCACAGAGGATCAGGTCAGTGCTGAGGCATGGACAGAATTGCTGAGGATGATACAATTCAATTATTTTAAGGAAACTGAACAGTAAGGGAGCAAAATGGCAATGTTATAACGTGCTCTGGAACAGGAAACAACTGGTTGCAAGAGACTTCACCTAACAATGTCCAGTAGTGTCACAGGTGATTCCACATCCTGTGTTGCTCACAACCCTGCCCAAGATCTTTCTGAATTCACAATACTTCTGGTAGGGATCAAATATCCTGGGATAATCTGTTGAGAATGATGCTACTAAGTATAGCAAAGGTGGCCAGATAGCAGCTGTGTCTTCTTCTCTTGTAGCTACTTTGGAGTTGTTATAGAATTGTTTTCTTCGAACTTGTAAGGTACGATGCTGTTTATCGGTAGTTGCACATGCTCTTGCAATGGTACACAGTATAAATCAGGCTTGACGGTGTTATTTGAATAAAAAGTTGGTATGTATATATTATTATGAAGATGATGGTTAAGACTTATAACCACCTAATATTTTTTTACTTTTCATTTGTCTTTGGGGATCCAAACAGAGCTGTGAAATGTGATGGGGAGATGATGAGGCAGCCCAAGAAAGGTCCCATGATACTACCAGATCAATTTGACAAACCCCAGAGCTTATTATATCATTTGGACAAGTGTCATCTGAAATATTTGAATGCTTTTCTGAGACAACTCCCTTGGGTGGATGAATGAGATTCAGCCATTGCTACCACTGAGTCTGACTTGCTGTCATTCTGGCTAGAAGAAATGGGAAAGGCCACTAGAAATAACAGCCACAGTATTATAGGACCAGGGATAGATTAGAAAGGAGTTATTGCTGGCACTTTCTATTCTCTCTTGGCCCACACAGCTATTTATTATTCACTTTCCTCTGTGTCTGGATTTATCTGATGACTGACATTCCAATACAAATTGAAATTTAAGCTTTAGATATATGTACACAGTTGCCTCTTCAGGCTGAGGCAGTGTGAGTTAATGGTTAGTCCCTCAATGTCAAACAGAAGAGGAGCCAGACTGTGAGGGAAGAAAGCAGTATTGTATTTGGCAGATGTTCTCAGTCTTCACAGCAAAGACATGACACTTACAGTAAGTAGAATTTCCCACAAATTAATGAAATGTTCTGCAAACTTGCCTGTCTGTCCTTTTAAGTCCTTGAGGTTTTTATACTCTGAAAATGATAACAAGCACTGGAAAGTTGGAGGCCGGTTAATGTTGTCACAGGAGAATAATATACAATGAATTCTGTCTAAATGAGCACCTGATATAAAAGACGTACAATGATAAGATGAAGAAATCCATATTCACTATCCACTGTGCTACTCTCCAGTGGTAATGTTTATATGCAGATAGCCACATAAATGAATATCTTATGAATAGCTCAAAGTCAGAGAGAGAAACAAATCCTTCTGTAAATAGATAAAACAAATTATGAGATGTCTTTTAGGATGAACTTCTTTGAACGCATTGTACTTGAGGGGCAAAGGGGAAGCTCGGCATTTCACAACCGTTCTAGTAATGAATGGAGAGAGACTTTCCCCTTTTCTTATAGTGATTTTTTTGTTCCGTATGACGCAGAAGGGGATTAACTACAACTTTAAATTCAAGAGTATAATATTTTTAACCTGCTGTGTCATCCCCATACACCATCCTAATGAGTATGAAACAAACCCTGCTTGTCCTCATTGTGGCTATGGAAATCAGAGGTTCTATGGCAGCAGCTGTTAGGTTTTCTTTAGGCTTAGAAAGGGAAGGAAAACATATAGTCTTATGAGCCAGGTAGCAAATTTAATAAAGACCTTTCCTACAGCCCTATGAACCACGTGGGGCCAAATTTACTGCTATCCAAAGATTAGTCAAGGGAATACCGAGTTTAAATTGGCTCATTGCTTTTGTACAAAACGTACTGTCAGCTTCCATGCTTCCCTTTAGTTACTGACAGCAGTTGCATGGATTATTTTGTTTTAAATAGAAGGAAGTTTAAAACAATGGTTTTGGTTGCAAAGTAGAGCAGGCAAAAATGCACCAGATTTTTCCATATGCAGCTTGAGTTGTGCCTGCTGGTTACTCCCTCCTCTTCCCTGAATGAGGAGGGGTGCTGGAGGGGAAGAGAGAGTTACTGTATTATTCGGGTAAAAGTTGCAAGTGGGAAAATGAAGGTTTCCTCACAAATTTACTTGTCTTTTACATTATTTTCATATCAAACAATTGTACAGCATCAACAGGTAAAAACTCCCCTGCTACGCTGTCGCTACAAGTCAGCGTTTAGATGAAAATGTCCTTGTCACGAAAACATCACTCTGCTTGGCTTCTATTAATGAGCGGTCAGAGAGCAGTGCTGAGACACGCTAGCTGCAAAGTGGAGCTAATGGTCCAGCGGTACCTCTTATACAGATCAGTTCATTATTTGAGTCACTTCTCCCATCCTCTCTCACCTGGCTTCCCCTTAGTTCAGTGAAATCCGAGCAAGTCATCCAATACATGCTGCCCCTGTAGGCTTCAGATCTGGGGACCACATTTACCTTTTGATCTCCACCAGAGAAACATTTATCTAAATTTAAAATTAATTAATATCATGCAGCTAAATCTTAACCCTGTGGATTAGATTAAAGTTTATCCAATAAGAGCAGAAAGTCTGATCCTCTGAATAAACGACTACATCATCTGCATGAGATTTAATTGAGAAAACTGCATCGAAAAGGCAAATTAAATACCAAGAACACAACAGATTTTCCACAGCGAAACACCGTGGGAAGTGAAAAACCATCTGTACAGAGAAGAACAGAATGACATTTTTGCATCATGTCAGCCAGATAATATTTTCTTTCATGCATTATCTATGTTAAACATTTTGATAAGACAGATAAATTAATGTACTTTTGCCTATCACCTGACATTAGTTAAGATGATGAAAAGATTATTGCAAACTCAAAATGACACATGAATTTTAAATTATTTCAAATTTACATTATTTCTCTAATCTTGTCTGTTCTAAGACAGACAAAAATGCAAATTGTTAGGAGTGCTATTTAGAATTCCTATCAAACTTTTAGTCTGGGAAAATAATTCTGGAACCATACGTTCGCATAACTCCAAGTTTTCACGCCACTTGTTTCCTAAAACATGTACTAATATAGTTTCATTAGGATTTCCGGTAAAAATAGCTGTTAATAAATATATTTTAAAATTATGTTTCACAGCATATGTTTCAAAACCTCAGAAATGCTGCCATCTGTTTTTGCCTGGGTTCTGAAATAGCCACAGTCAAGCGATGCTGTCAAAGCCCTGTAGCATCCATATGCCTTTGAATCAACAGACAAGTTTGAACCAGGTTTGCCAGTGCCATATGGGCTAATGTAATTTTCTCATTATTCCAAACAAAACCAGCACTTTGTGTGTGTGTGTGTTCTGGTTCCAGGCTCCCAGGTAGTTCAACAGAAAAAGCCCCACACTTAAGTCACCACTCCTCAAACCGAAGGATTTTTAAGGTTAAAGAGCAACAGAGGCAGCAGAGCTGTGATAGCCACCGAGATACAGGAGCTCAACAGGTTATGAGTATGTTGCTAGAGTTTAAGAACATTTTCTCTAAACCAATGTGGTATTAATTGTTTCTCACTCCAACCGTAGCCACATCTTTGGAATTGACATTCCCAAGATTAACTGGGCTCCATTTAAAAGGACCTAGACAAGGTGCTGCTGTTTTTAAACAGCCATTAATTTCTGTGTAACACAGTATAATACGCAGCACACAGGGAAACTGGTTAGTGAAAATAGCTTTGTTTCTCTGAGCTGTCAGCATGCCTCTGGAGTCGGCAAAGACGCTGCAGAGTTAAAAATAATGAACTGAGGTATCCACACAATTATTTATTTTCAAATTGGTGAAGTGCCATTTTCTTCTCAGTTCAGGAAATTAACCTCCCCGAAAGCCAGCTTGCTCTACACAAAATTAATAAAGCAGAGCATGCTGGCAATAACTTGCACATGTTTATTTATGTGTGATGTCTCCAGCTAGAAAGGCTAAGATGAAAAATTGACTCAAAAGGCTGCACTCCAAGGGGATTTACTCCTGGGTTGGGCCCATTTTCATGTTGTTCAAACTCAGAATTGATGGAACATGAATCTCCTCTGGAGCCTATAAAAATTAAGCCCTTTTATTATCACCTTTCCTTTTTTTATCCCATGGCACACAGCTAACACTTTCTTTTAGAAAATAAGGTGAAGAGATTGGCTGTCCAGTTCTAAAGGAGAAGCAAAGGGGGAAAAGGTGATGAGAGTTGCAAAAGGATCTGTTGTTACTGAGCCCAAGGAATAATTTTTTCCACGTTTTTTCACTGAAGCTTTACATGGTTTAAACTGAGGCTATATTCATGTTAAGTGCTGGTGTGAAATGTCCCAGTGTACGTACTTGCAAGAACTGTTGATCTGAGCTTGCTGTCACCTCTCGAGCCGTAGCACTGCAGTGTCTAGTGGAAACTCCCCCAAGACAGGTCTCACATGAAAGTTTAGCTGCAGTCTGCAGAGCTTGATGAAGACAAGGGGTGCAACAGGGCTGAGGTACTCCAAAATTAACTCTTGTTATCAGCCTGATTTAAATTTGATGCGAAGATTGAGGGTGATGGAATAATTTCCCTTCTGCTCTGTTGTGTTTACCCTCGCCCTGTTTTTCCCCTCAGGGAACACACATGAACAACAATTCCAGTTTGTATTTACAACAGGTCTGTTATTCCTGTTTCTTCACTGATGACTTTTCATTTTGGCACCATTTAGGAGAAATTTAGCTTCAAACTTGGCTTTGAAGAAGACACATCCACAGGCTCGACATGCCTGCGCCGGGTGCTGCACGCGCTAAGCCATCACGGGCTTCTCAAAGCAGCCAGGAGGATTTCAGGGCCTTCAAAGGTAGAGAAGTGAAGGGATGACATTTGATAACGTTTTCCATGTAGGAAGCTGCTAATTGTCCTTTCTGCCCTGGGTGGGCATGGTCTTACAAGTGAGTCCTGGGCACCAGCAGCTCTCTGCTTTTTAATGCCAGGGAGGGAGAAACCGGGAAAGAATGAAAGTGAGAGCTGCAAAAGACTTAATGGGTATTAATTTGTGGTCACACTGGGCACTTTTTGGAACCACTGCAGTCCTATTCAAAGTGTTCAAGCACTATCCTGTGTTACTTCTCAGCTTCTTCTTTGAATCATGTCATTTAGCATCAGACATCAACAGGAATGTCAGCCCATACAGAACGTGTATTTCAGGGTAAAGACAGATATCATTTCATAAACCTTCAGAATGCCAACTTCTTCTGCTTGTGCCTGCCTTAACTACACTGAGGACTTGAGTCTGTTATCCAAACCAGTCTCAGCTGACCATTCCCTCAAAATAAATTCAGTTCAACCAAAATTACCACCCTGACAAAGTTCCTAAGTGTAATAACATTGTAGGGATCTCATAACTTTGGGGAGACAGAGTACTGCAGGTGCCACGTCTGACCCATTTTGGCTTTGAAATGTGTCCTTTTGAAAGCCCAATAGATGCTGCTGTAATCATCAGAAATATCGTTTCTGTGAAAGAGAAATAGCTCCTGATTTGCCTGTAGCTACGTAGATGGAAACGTTCAGAGGCAACATTCACATGTGAATCAGGAACTGAATATCCATCCACCGCTCCAAATGAGATCGCTGTGGTTGGCTTCAAGTTTAGTGCGTCTGGAAAGCACTCAGCAGCTCATCTCTGCCCTTCGCTGCTGGGGCGTATTGTCAGGTTTGTCTGTTTGTTGGCAGAAGGTTCATTCTTTTACTATCAGTAAGCCTGAGAAGTACCACAGGTGTCAGGTCGAGCTGCGGGATTTGCCAGGGTGTATCTAGCCAGGAGCCAGAGGATGAGGAGCAAAGCTGGTGGGAGTTAATGTGTGACCAAGCCGCCAGAGCAGAAATGAGCTTGGAAGAACAGCGTGTGTTTTCTCTCCGGTGGCTGTAAGCCTCTGACCAATTCTGTTCTCTTTTCATTTGACGAAACCTCAGAAAGCCTTTTGTTCTGTTTCATCAAACCAGGGTTGCACAGTCATTACTTTTATTAATTCTTCTCTGCATGGAAGTTTTTATTTTTGTGTCCAAGGTGCCTAGAAGAGCCTTAACAAATGTTAATATCTTGTTATGCTACATAATTGATTGAACAATAATTCCTTCATCTGGTCTCATACAAGCTAAATAGGAAAGAGCCCTTTCTGCCCCTCTTCTGAACCAGGGAATGGGCCCAGGGAAAGTGCAATTAGCCCGAGGCTGTGAAGAAGCCAAGAGCCCAGTACAGAGAAGTCTGAGACCAGTGCCTTGGCAGGGAATCTCATAGCTAACTGAGGATAAAAAGGCTATAAATACCTAATCATTGAATTGTGGTGTTTCCTGGGCCTGCCTGAAACCATGATATGCAAACAACGCATGCATATATCAGGATTTTCTTTTAATTAGTTTTACTCCAGAAATTCAGACTAGTTTTTGGGCAGAGGCGTTGATTTCTTTTTGAACTGAATTCATGCGATTGCCAGGAAAGGCAGTTCAGTTTCATTTTCCTTGAAGTCAACAGAACTGCTAACTTCAAAAGCAGAAGCAGGCCCCAAATTAACAGAAGTCATGCAGCTCATTTGCTGCATCCCTGACCGAAATTACCATTGTTAATGCACTTCCATTGAGGACTTAGACCACCATTATTGCTTAGTTTCCAGGGTTCAGTCCAGTTAGGAGGATAACTTAACACCAATTATTTGATAGCAAGTGAAAGGAAAGCCTAATTTTCAAAAATCATGACTAATTTCTGACATAGTTTTCAACTCTTCCCTTATTAGAAATACTGTCTTTCATGTAGTTTCCTTTATAATGATTTAATCTGCAGAGAAATTTAATGTATTCTCTTTGATACCCTCCCTGCAAGTCTCAGAATGCTTTCACAAGCAACCTCAGACTTCAGTCTTTAAAAAAAATTCTTCAAGTCTTTAATACTGTCTAGGTGTTAAAGATACGTTTCTTGATTTGATCCAGATAATGCATCACTGAATTGTAAGCCTTGTGGGGTGCACTTTATTTATTGTTTTCAAATGGAAGTGATTCCTGGTCTTGCAATTCTAGGGCCAGATTTCAAGCGCTGTAAAACCAGAGGCACCGCCACTTAAAGGAGTGTCAGTCTTTCGTTTTGTTGAGAGAAGTGAATGGAAAAAATCAGACTGAAATCAGAGGGGACCCCCCCATCCTGAAGGATGGCAGGGAAAACTTTGTTTTTTAGAGTGTCACCAGATACCACTCAGTTAAGCAGCACAGTTCAGTCCTGTGATAGATGCAAACATTTCCAAGTATGGAGAACGATGGGCAAGGTGCTGATTCTAACTTGCCTTCCTTAATGTGACATCCTTCAGAGCCACCCTGACCTTCTCCAGCTCTTCACAGATAATTGAATCATGAACATTTTGGTCCTGTGATATGCCTGAACCTAATAAATGAGCTTCTTCAAAAACCATTATTGTTAATGGATTAAGGGAACAAATTCAGCAGAATATCTATAACTCTTAGGGATATCAAGTGCAGAAGTACTGTCTAACCTACCTCTCACTTTGCAAGCCTTTTTAGTATTGATTACAAACCTTTAGTATTGATTTCCTTTTTGCCACTGGAAAACTAGGCATCTATTGGATGAAAAGCAGATTGATTTGCATTTTAATTGGTCAAAATATTGATTACATAGTTTACTGTACCTTTCCCTATTTTTCTAAATAGATACCAACTTAGTGCCAGAGTTTCTCATGTTGATACGATAGTTACAATGATGTTTCAGAGTTGTTTCTTTTCTTATAATTTGGGTTCTTTTCTTCTCTTTCCCTGGTTTCTTCTACCTGACTTCCCTCGAGGCTCAGCTATGGGTAAACCTTTTCATTATGTTAGGCATGATTCTCCTCCCTTCTGTTCCCAGGAGTTCGGGATGAGATTCGTTTATCCTAACATTTGCACATAAAAATGAGATGTCTGCATTTTAGAGAGCCAGACTAGATCGGACTCTTTTTTTTATAGTCCGTGGAGAGAAATAGATATGTAAAATTTTGCACTGTCCCACCGTTTCCAGGAGTATGCTTAAGATTGTAATGTAGACATTCAGGAGGATTTAATTGCCAATCCTGGAATTTGGCCAGGGTGAGGAATTGATGGCTGCACTTACATTAAATGTGCTGTGGAGCATTAAAGATAACATGTGATAATGGCTTTCCCTTTTCACTCAACTGTTCCTTTTGTAGGAGCCCGACTTCCCCAAGCAGATGTTGCAGGGCCCACTTCATTTCAGAGGAGTGTTGCCTCCTGTAAAATGAACATCAAACACCTCTCAGAGGCAGGAGATTGAAGTAGAACATGTTCTCTAGTAGCATGGACAAACTAAGCGGTAGATTAAATTGCGTCTTTAATTTAGCAAATGCACCAGAATCAGATCACCCAGTCTGAAGAGAAGGATCTGTTTCTCAGTATGTAAGCTGTATAGACCTCAACAGGTTTGCAGGTCGTTATTCTGATTATGCTTCCCAGAGGAGACCTCTTTAAAATGGCTTCATGTTGCTCTACATTCCTTGTGGCAGTCTTGGGTTTGAACTTGCCTATTTCATTTTCCTTGTCAAGAAAAATGAGTAAAACAAGGGTGAAGGAAAAGCATCCAAGAAAGGCTTCTGGTAGAAAATCTCAGTGGAGACACAGGAAGCCCAGATTCACATTTGGCAGCTGTTTCTGGTTGGCATGTCCAGATATGGGATTGAGTAATTCCTCCAAGACAAGACAGCATCTGATCATTCTATGTATATGAAACCTTAGAAATGCTTCTGTCATTCAAATTTTCACAAAGGAAATCTAATTTGTGGTTATTCGTGCACTGCATAGACAGATGGAAGCACAGCAGGTAGATAAATACTGACATTCTCTTCTACGAATACCTTCAAAAGAAAGGTCAAAGGTAAGACAGGGAGTAAAGTGAATGTAGATTAGGCAGAACATCTGTTGAAGGGGGATAGCAGGGAAAATATTCATTGCTTTTCAAATAGAAGTTGTAAAAAAGGTCATGTCTCAAGCTTCTTTCCTCAAAGAAGAAGCTAAAAGTATATCATATGAAGTCTGTTAAAATATTTTTAACAGGGCAAAAGTAGAAAAGTCTTTATGGCTGTATTAAACAATTATTTTTTTATAGGAAGGTGAGTTTAAA
>JAVSBS010001371.1:0-11831 GCA_033124195.1 Coracias cyanogaster
AAGAACTTTTCATGAGGGCTTGTAGTGACAGGATGAGGGGTAATGGCTTTAAACTGGAAGAGGGGAGATTTAGATTACATGTAAGGAAGAAGTTCTTCACTCTGAGCATGGTGAGTCACTGAAACAGGTCACCCATGGAAGTTGTAGATGCTGCAACACTGGATGTATTCAAGACTAGGTTGGATGAGGCCTTCAGCAAGCTGAAGTGGGAGGCGTCCCTGCCTGTGGCAGGGGGTTGGAACTAGATGATCTTTAAGGTCCCTTCCAAGCCAAAACATTCTATGATTCTATTATTCTAGTTCATCTGTGATTTGCACTTGGCTGATGATACAATTTGCAAGTACAATGCACTAATTTCATTGTCATATACAAGACAGAAAATGCTAGCTGCTAAGTTCACCAGGAAAACATTCCTCAAGAAACTTTATTATGAAGTCACAAGAACTCTCATTCACTTCCTTGAGCTACTAAGAACAATTATGTAAGATACAGGATCATAGGATCATTGCTTTAGATACCCCTAGCCTAGCAATACAGTGGTTTCACTGCAATCCTGAGGTTGTTAAAACAGCCACATAAATCTCAGTGCTAAAATAATCCAAAGATACACAGTAACCTCGTGACATTACATCAAATTTCATGCAGTTCAGCAAGAACATGCCTCTTCAAGAACCCATCTTACTGCCTGGTAATTTAAAGACAGACTTACATCTGGCCACTTTTTAAACATGCTTATTTTAGCTCCAGCTTGGGCTAGAAGAAACAATTGACATAGATTGTATCAGTATCAGATCTGTGTCCCTGCTGTATGAGAGACTACACCTTTCAACATCATCACCTCATATTGCTCAAACTTCACTGTTTTCCACCTTTTGGAATTTTGCCCAAGTTAGAAAATGTCAAATTAACAGAAATCAGAAGAATCATCCTATCTTTCCACTCAACACCTCCATAATAACTTCAGAGATCCAGATCAACCTGGTTAAGTCTTTGCTACTGGGGTTCATTAGCACATGTAGCCTACGTCTGGGAGTGCATGTTAGTGGGCAGCTATAGGATACCACCACAGTGAGACACAACTACCATTGTTTCACCTTCCAGACCTAGTGAACTCTTCCCCCTGCCTGCAATACTATTCTTCAAAGGACACCAATGCAAACTAGTGAAGAAAACTAGCTCCTGCTTTTGAAATGAAAAACAGAGCCAAAATTGCCAGATCCCTTAGAAAGCTTTCTTATTTATTTTTATTTTGTAAAGAAAACAGTGTAGAAACATAGAAACATTAAGGCTGGAAAGATCTCCAGAAATCCAGTTCATCTCCTCCTCAAAACAAAGCTAACTTCAAACTTTCAGCAGTATAGGGTAGTATTAACTGCCTTGGCCTTTCCTGAATACATGGGCAGTGCCTCTGGTGTCACTAAGGATTTAGGAATACAAACCACGGGCCTGGGAGGAATCTTCAGGACCAGTACAGTTGGTTCCCTGCTACTGCAGAAAACGACCACATAAACAGCTTCAGAAGTGCCTTAAGCTCTCTTTGGAATCCAGTTTGATTCCTGGCTCCAGTATTTCTGCTGGAAAGTCACTCCAGAGTCACACTGTTATAACCCCCTAACATTCACTATCAATGTAATCATACACCGTATTTACCCATTAGTACCTACCTTGTCTTCAGCTTAAATAGCCTGTCTTTCACTGCCTGTCTGTCCTTAATGTACCTATAGAAAATAGTATCCTCTCTCAACCTTTCCATACTCATACTGCTAGGACAGATAAATGAGGGACTTGAATCATAAAATAGTTTTGCACTACTCTTAAAAGTAACCTACGACTAAAGGCCTCTATGTGAAGAAGAACGCCTGAAATTAACAGCCATCCATGCACCACCCATATGGGATGGAACTGAGATCATTACAGTCACAATCCATAAGCAAAGACATTAAGAGGAAGAGGGCCTGAATGGTTTCATGACCTTCAGCTGTGGAAAGACACTTCTGCTTTGCAGGTGAGTACAACTCCAGGCAGGTTTGAGAGGCTTCAGCTGTGTTGCAGAAACAGAGATGGCAGAATACCTGCATGAGACACATTTGAAACTGCCTCTAAAATTCTACTACTGGTCCCAAAAGCCATATGAGCCTGTCCTGGCTTGAGCTAGAACAAAACTAATTCTGTTCAGTGATTTTACTTTTCAGCTGAGTCTTTTCTAAGTGACTGCACTTCCTGAAGTTAACAGCATATTTTTGCAGACAGTGTCTACTTCTAGCAGTGATAGCACTTGATGTTTGTAGTTTACTACCAAGGATCACTATGCAGAAAGGCTCTTGTTTGTACTTGCTCCTATGGAGCCTAAGGTCACTGCTAAATCTTGTGTACTGCATTGGGGGTGCAGAAAGTAAAAGGCCACAACTGTGGTGATGGGTGACCTTAAACTGACCAACAAGGTAATCCATCCCACATATATCATATTCAGTATAAAGCTGAGGGATCACAAGGGATAAGTGCTCTTCTTCAATGGCTGGTATCTAAGAAGGACTCTGTCTGTTCTACCTTTGATCCCAATTTACATGTTCTTGAACCCAGTTCCTGTCTGCTACTGAGACTAGTGTGAGACTTCCCCAGTGCCTGTCCATAGCTTCAGTAATGATGGTGACTTTTCATGAACTGAAATACATTGAAGGGACCATTTGAGAATTTCAGATGTTGAGGTGTATGAAGGAGGGAAAATGAGAAACCAACAAGAATTTTAATGAAATGGGGACTGTAGTAGTGTCTTTTAACTTAATCTGATTACAGAACATATGAAAGAAGAAATAAGACAAAAGTATAATGTACTAATAGTTAAAGGAACAAAAAAATGTTTAAGATCAGACACTCTGTTACAGAGTGCTGAAGCTAACAAGAATATGAAAGAGGCTGTTATTTAGATTCAGATTTTCCTCAGAGAATTCAATTGCCAAAATTTGCCTCTGAAGTGATCCAAATAAGCTACAATCAACTCTTCAGTTTACGGTCCATAGTTTCTGGATAAGAGTGTCGTGGAAGATGAATCACTGAGGAGAGACACAAAGTACTCAATATTAATTGTTCACTTTAAAAAAAGTCCAGCAGGGATCTGTAGTCTACCTTTAACTGTAGTTGGCCCTTAAGAATAGGGGATTGTAAGCATCTTCCCTGTGTTTTTCCAATTCTGCTATAAGGTAAATGCAGTAAACTGTGGTCTAGACTCCCTACTAAATATACTAATGGAGGATTGAGTTTTTGTCTCTCTGTGTGTGTGTGAAAGAAATAAGATGAACTATTCTGTAACTAATAAATAAAAGCCATCAGTCATAGCCAGGAAAGGAGGACCTTACCACAGAAAGAACCATCGTGGGAAGGACAGATGAAATTTTTCATTTTTAATTTGATCTCAGCACTATCTTGAACATGAATAACAATTTATTTCTCACTTACGTAATGCTTTCTTACCAGCAGAGTGAAGGCAGCACCCAAATGGGAACAAATTTTGTGTTTCCAGTTTGTTCAATGTAAATCAAGAGGAACAAATTTGTTTTCCATATTCCCATTTACCAAGCCACTCAGTGAAACACCAGAGTTGAGTCTTTAATTCTCCAAGGCACAGAACACTATTCTGTTGGCTGGAACTGGCTGGAGCAGCTTCAGAACGACTAATGATGCTTGTAAGACTCTCCAGCCACAACAGATATAGTACCGAAATACTCTATAAAGCCAAAGACCATACCCATCTTTAAAAAGAAGAGCAGCAAAGAAAGTATTGATTAGCCAACTATTTCTGAGCAAGAAAAAAAGGAGCATACAACACAAGGTTGTTACATATAATGTTTTTTCTACTCTACCGAAAAAAAGGTGCTTTTTATAACAGGATCATCAGTCTTTGTGGATGAAAAGACAAAGTAGATAGCACATATTTAGGTTTTGGTATGTCTATTAACTTTGCCATAGGACAGACTCCCAGTGCTCTAAATGAAAATGCTAAGAAAGCATTTGACTACTCATTTCCAGAGAGTGGATTCAATGACAAAATTGAATGACTTGTCAAGCAGGGCTCGCCAAAAGTCTGTACAATATTTCACTTTATAATCTGGATGATGGATGGTCAGTATGCCTATTAAAAGTGCAGATCATACAAAGCTAGAAATGAATGTGCATAGGATGTAGGATAATGATCCTGACAAGTTGGAGGAATGGTCCAAAACAGGGATGAAATTCAGCATGTGTGAAATTCAGATAAAGAAATCAAGTGGACAGTATGGGGAACAACAGATTCTGTAGATGTTTTGCAGAAGTGTTATTCAGAAATGGAGTGCAGAAAGAGAGGAAGTCCAGAGAATAGCAATGAGACTGACAGATGTCTGGAAAATATTGCTTCTGGTTACATGAGAGGAACCATTGAATGAATCAAAGCTGTTGAAAGACTGATGGGGAACTGCAAACCATCTGTGTTCAAGAAGGTGCTTTAAAGTCTTGCAAGATAGTTTCCAAGTCCCTTTTGGAAAAGGGGAAGGTTATGAAATGTTCTTGATATATGTGGTAGAAAGGACAAAGAATTTAGATAAGACACTAGGAAAACTCCTTAATTACAAGCTCTGATTTACAAGGAATTTCAATTCACTGCTTGTGGAAGTCACAGAGTTTCCACATTTTAAAGGTTATGCAAAACTCTGTAGAGAACGGTAAATATATTGTTAACCTGTCTTTAGGTAGGGAATGGATTAAATGACCTTTCTATGTCATTTTCAGCCTTGTTAATCACAGTTTAAAGTGTCAGTTGTGAATATCCCGAGTATTTTCCAGAAAATGTTCTGCTCTTAAAGAATATTCAGTTCTTTGATGGATCAGCTGTAAATTAAGTAAAATATAATTCACTAGGGTAAGAACAGTATTCAGATCTTCTCATTGCCATAGTTTGGGAGCCTTTGCAAAGTTATCAAAATGTCAAAACCAGAGTGGATTTACAGCGTATCTACTGCCTCATAGTAACCACTCCCAGAAACTCTCCTGCAAGGTAGTTTACATGCTTTGACTCATAGAATCATAGAATCATTTAGGTTGGAACCAAGACCTTTAAGATCATCGAGTCCAACTGTAAACTTCGAGAAGCAAGTTATCCCAAATTTCCTCATGTTTTTCAAGAGTAAGGGTATGCAAGTAGACAAGTTCCATGGGGCAGCTGATACTTTTTAAGTGCAAAACCTGTCTAATCTTGCAGTAATCTGATCATGTAGCCATACCCCTGTGCTCAGTGGAGGTACAAGGTAATGAATTTAAGACTTACACAGACTAAATAATTAATTTGACATGTAATACCATACTGAACTCTTTAACATGCACCTGGACAACTATCAGAGACTGCACAGAAATGTACATCAGAGACAAGGAGCAACTCTAGCAAGCCTGCTTGTGAATTACCTCGTTTGCAGGTCACAGATACATTTCCACTAGCCCTCTGCACTGCTATTGCATGGTTATCTGAAAACTGCCCTCATAGACACACAGACAAAAGAGGTGTATTTCTTTCTAACAAAAAAAACTCAGATGAGATATGATAAGATAATACTCTGTACATGTGAGAAAAACAACTTTACAACAGGACTTGGTGGTCATACCATGAGATGTTGCAGGGCCACCTCTCAGCTATGTTCCTGTAAAGCCACTCTTCTAGCCTATTTTATTTTCTTCACTATTTCTCTTCCTCTGAACATTCTTTATTTCCATCTCACTTGAATATTGTCAAATAACTTGTTTTAGTTTGTGAAAAACAGTCTTTTCTCAGGATAACTGGCTTCTCTGATGACAGAGGGTATTTTAGCACTTTTTGTTATATTTACATGTTGAATATATTGGCATTTCATCTAACGACAGTGACAGACTACACAAGAGATTCAAAGCCTTATCTAGTATGCTTACATGCTAGTGAGAATCACTTAGGTCAAAAAATTTTCTCTAAGTAACACAAAACCCCTTCAAAATCTGCAGGACTGCTTGTTGGGTAAGGTATCATACATTGACAGTATCATAAAAATATTAGAGTCATTCATATGATACATTGTTTTCCTATAAAGTGAATATATATATACACTACCTTAAAAATCACCTGAGAAATTTAGCAAGTGTGTTTTCCTATTTTGTTCAAAGGCCTTTTTGATTGCAAGAAAGATGCCCTCAGGATGATGAAGATTTAATAGACAACTAACGTTCTGCCTAGAAAGCAGCCAGGCTTTCATATGTAAATTCTCTAATGTGTTTGATTTTTACTTTTTATAAGTGTATTGTTCTGCATATAGAATGAATATTTTTTGAACACTTGCATAACATTAAATTCACCCTTGGTGGAATTTTTTTTTTTTGGTTGCCTGAAATACTATTGCTTCGTTTTAGTTCTTCTGAAATGACAGATTCATAAATGCCCAAAGGCCTTTATACATTAACTAGTTAATATGAGATGTCACCATGATTAATGAATGAGGGTTGTTTTTTTAAAAATGCAGTACTTTCATTACCGGTTTTCATGGCAGGAGCCAGATATGACAGTACTAAAAGTTGCATAAGAAGAGGAAGAAAAACTTCAAAGTTTTGTAGGATTCAGGTAAACCAGAAAAAAAGAAATACATAAAGAAGAATGCCAAGATAAGTGGATTACAGTGTCAGATATGCTTGAGTTTATTCTAAAATGTTAAAGACTTCTTTGACATTAGATTTAAAAATTGCTGAAAACCAGATATGAGACTATTTGTGGACAACTGAACTGGAAACAAGACAGAAATGCATGTTCAGCTACAATTATCAGCCATGCCTATGTAAAGCAAGTAGCCATGGAGGCTGCTGTGCTAGACGGTTCTAATGGCTGATATCAGAAGGGGCTAAGACCTAAGTCTAAGAGAAAGGTATATAAGCCTAAGATGGAAAAAGCAGGCTACAAGCTAAAACGTTTTCAGACTCAGAACAAGCAACCAGCTCATTCTGTTGTTAAAAGCAGGCATATATAGGAGGACTGACTGTGGAAGGCAATATACCTGCAAAAAAAGAGGTAAAAATATATATATATATGGGGCTACTAGCCCAGGGCTTCAACCTTTTTCAAGTACAGGACTTTGTTATTAAGGGTAGTAGAGGGTAAGTAAAAGAGGAGCTGTTACCATGGGCAGAAGTAAATTTAGTGGAGGAGGGGAATGGCCAAACATGCACTGTCCCCCCACATACCTGTAGGTGTAGTGCAGCAGTTCTGCTTTTTGTGACATCTAGAAGCTGAGCTCTTGTACCATTTTTTTCCATTCATCTGCCACAACCCTCTTTACACATGCAGCCCATATCAAATACAGAGATATCACAAAGAGTATACCAAATGCTAATTTCTTTCTTCTCAATACCCATCATAAATCACTTTGCAACACCTTCTAGCTTAGCTTCAACCCCTGAGGCAATGTAGGGGTACAGAAATGTGGCTATGTGATTGTCTTTTCTTGAGCTGTTCGCTAAGAGGCTCTTTGCCTCACATTGCTTCATATCATTTGGAGGCAAAGCTAATATGCTTTGCAAAGTTGTGCTGCTGAAGAAGAAAAAAAGCAAGAGAATGTGAAGTTATTAGAATAATGATCAGAATTTGTAGGAACAAACCTGGGAAAGTCCAAAACCCCAGCCCACTTCTACAAAAATTGCTGGAATCTGTTTCTTTTGAGACATCAAATCAGGCAGAAATCAGCTACCAGTTTAAACACATTCTTGTCAAGGGGACAGTCATCTTGGAGAGATTGCTTCTGTAGGAGACTACAACAGTAAACTCCTTACAATGATTACTTTCAATGTCAAAATAATTATGTCAAAATATTCAGCTTCTTCCCCAGCAGCAGCAGAGTAATGGAGATGTTCAGGTTCACTGAAAGGAAGGAAATTGTTGATCAAGTCTGAGAAATACCCTCAAATAACTTCAACCAATTGCCACACACCCCACCCCACCCCCTTTTATTTTTTTTTTGACAGAACCTTCTTTTTCATTCTTTCCTTTCTTTGAGGTCTCATCCCTATACGCTACACTGGTTCTCTCTTCATTCCTCACTGTCATCTTCCCTGTCTGGGATCTTCCCTGACTGCAACCTGTGCTTTCCTTCCACCTCCATTATTGTCATCTACTGCTCCTCAACATCTTTGAACCCACGTGACGCCTATTTCAATGGCACAACATCATTATGGCAGAATCACTTTGCTGGTGGCAGAGAATAAAAAGTGCCTCATCATGGGAAAAGCCAGCACTTCTCCAGTTCTGTGCTAGAGAATTTTGTGGGAAGAAAAGGCAGCAGCTGCTGCAATGTTCACCCCTCCCCCAGCACACCACACATCTGCTGTTGGACAACAAGGAAAGAAAGTTAAAGAAAAGGCACTCAGCCTGACTCTGGGATGTTTATCCTTTCATCAGTGATTTGCATTACCAAAAAGTTAATGACACTTTGACTTTGACAAAGAAATTACTTTATTTCAACTACGCAATATAAGATTTCCTAGAAATGGGGAATGGTGCTTTTTGAAACAGCCCAGACCTTTTCAGGATTTCCAAAGGCACTGCAAATCATTCTGCTTCAGAATTTCCAAATGTCCGAATTTCCTATGAAACAGAAAATCAGTTAAATTGAGCTTAGAAAGTGCAGCTGTATCTGGTTATACTGGTCCAAGGAAGTGACAAATAGGTTTCCCCATTTAATGCTCTTGTCCACAAAGAATGTGTACCCTGTCTTCCTTTTCAGGTAAAAATTAAAGTATTAAAAATTGTTCCAGAACAATAATTAAAGCAATACATGCTATTTACATGCTGCTTAGTCACCTAAATCAGAAAAATCTCAAAAATAAATATGATTGTAATGATTACTGAAACTGAAGACCAGCAGAGAGTGAGGTGAGTCAATTGCCACCTTTCTGCAGAAATAAACTCCCTGGAAACCATAATAAGCAGTCATGGGTTTGTAAGAGTGCTTGTTCTTCCACCTGCATAGTCTATTTATGGCAGTTTCTACAATACAGGGGACCAGTTTGTACCTATATTGCCTGAGGTGCACAATTAAGTTTTTCCCCTAAATTTCAAAAATGCATGTGTGAGTGGGAGAGCAGCTAAGGCATTAAAAAGAGTAGTTATATGCCATTTTTAAAATCAGATGTTTATAGACATGGTTCTGCTTAAAAAGATCAGCTTAACTCTCATGTCATGTGGGTTTTAACTTGCATCTGTAAAAGAAGTGCTTTAACTCCTTTCTTACATGGGTGACAGTGGAAGTATGTTCAGCAGACATCTGATGCTGCCTGCTGTGATAAGGTAATAATGATTTCAGGTTCCTGACTTAATTTACAGTTAGGTGCTGTCTTTGCTTTTTAACACCCACAGCAGTGTGGGACCCAGGCATCAGTGTGTGTCATCAGTTGTAGTAGTAGGAAAGGCCCCTTTCCTTACCTGGGTGTATCAGTAGCCCCAGGGCCCCAATATGACACAGCAGAGCAGCACCAGGCTATGAGCACACAGTTACCTAGGGTGACACACCTGCCTTCTGGATGGAAAGCAGTCAAGCCAATTGCAATGCTCTCCTATGGCCTCTTTCTGCCCATGGTGACATGGTCAATAGGGAGGACTGGAAAATTAATGATTTGTTTTTCTTGATGAGGATGATTGAAAAAGCAATGTCTAGCCTGGGACAGGACTAGACTGATTTTATTTGGGGCATCAATCACCAGATTTCATGGTTTACAAGCCAAGATACCACAGTGTCAAGGAAATCTGTGGGTGCTGAGAGCGGCATGCCTGGCACTGCTGCCAAAGGCACTATTAAATTCAGGGGTTTTGTCCTTGTATTCTTGACCTAAAGCAGGAGTAAATCTTTATTTCTTTATCCTGCTTTAAAGCTAGTTATGCTGGTTTCCTATCAGCATGATGGCCTGCCCCTTCACCATTTCGAAAGACTCTGTAAGGGTCTGGAGAGCCCCTGTCCCCTCCTGGGTTTGCTTGCAAGGTCTTGGGGCCAGCTTGGAGACACTGCAGCCTACCCAGCTGGGGACCACCTTGGCTCCCAGCCCATACTGACCTCTCAAAGAGTTACATAAAAGTGTCTGTACATTTATGTAAATGTACATACTTACTTCTCCCCTTTAAATGACTGGGTATTGGGCCTTGTTTGGTAGTGCAACAGTAACTATACTGCCCATTAAGTAAGGTTTGCCTTCAGACAGCTTGAGGACTTAGGCAATAAAGAAAAACAAGGCAGGCTTAGAGCCGTAGTCAGAGACACAGCCAAGCTTATAATGATCAATAAAATGATGGTTGGCAAAAGAAGATATATTCCTACTTTCACCTCAGAAATAGCTCTGGCAGCTTGCCTTGGTCTAGTTCTCAAGAAAACTTGGGTATAAAATGATCTCACCTGGGGGATGGCCTGTGGTGTTGGCTTCAGTGTAGATCTATTTTGTTCACTGCTGATATTTTTATACACTGACAATGAGAAAAAAAATTCTGACTAAAGCCAACCCTGTTCTTCATCCACAGGTTCTCTAATATGCATGTCCATTCTAATGAGTAGTTTACTTTTAAACATCAATTATTTCTGCGTCTTTCCCGTGAGACAGTGCCCAGTGTTAGCAATCATGTTTCTTTTCCCGGTGCTCATCATTCTCATTTAGTCTAGAGTAGCTGAAAATAAGTAGTCAATTCCCACTTCCTTCCTTTGCAGAATTTGCAGTAATAACCTGGGATTACAGTTCAACATCAAATCTTTTTCAGGAGATGACTTTCAGCAAATAAATACACTGAAGCTGCCAAGCTTTGTCCTGAAGTACAAAAGTTATCCACATCAAATCAGAAAATTAGGAGTTTTCTTTTTCACATCATAGTCTATATTTTCTTCATGAATCATGAGCGGTGGGATGTGAACTCTTATTTGTTCAAATTTACATGATGTTTTTCATATCAGGTGCAGATTTCAGGGGGTAGAAGGAAAACAGAGTGTGAATGGGCCAACCTTAGCACCAGTTTTTACAGCACGTACTCTCAGGTATGATGCTATGTTACAAAACAATAGTTTTTCTCTACTTCACTTTATACTAAGGAGCTGTCTACCTTAGAGAAATACAAGTGTTTTAGGTGCTTTTTAGGAGTAACCGAAAATCCAAATGCCCTTAAAACACACACAAATGAACTGGAGGAGGAAATATTTTCTTACGTCCTCTACATGTGACTAATGAGTCAAAACCAAACAAACCAAATCAAAACAAAAAGTCACCCAAGACCATGCAATGGCACAATGTAATTTAGTGCCTGGCAGCTGAAAGTGAAGTTCAGAAAACTCAAGGCAGAAATAAGGATTTGAGATTTTCAAGTGAAGTTAATTACCTATTAAAACAAATCAACATGAGACTAGAACATCTCCATCCCCCAACTGGCTTTTATTTCTGGCCTCTTTACATTGCAAAATGATTCAGGTACTTCCTTCCTTATGAGCGAGTCCCTGAATATTTTTCAATAGTCGTTGCCTACCACCACAGAAACATGTGGGACTTTTTCTTAAGAAGTCCACGCAGATACAAGTTCACATTCAGACTTATGTATGCCTACCCAGCCCACAATAAATTCTCAAACCTCCTGCATATCCGCTTCCCTCACCACAGTCCCCAGGGCCTCTTCCACTTCCTAGAACCACCTACAAAATAACTTACACTTTCCTTAGACCATTGTGAACACCCACTCATTTGGCAAAACATCAAAACAATTATCTACCTTGACAGTTATTTCTTTTCTCACTCAGACCTGTTTCATTCCACCGTGCACGTGTCCCTGCTGAGCA
>JAVSBS010001371.1:11841-30526 GCA_033124195.1 Coracias cyanogaster
AGGTAAACTTTGTTCTGGATTTTCAATTGGTTCCCGTGGTTTATTTATGGGATCAAGTCCCTCATTTTCTGTAGAAATATCAGAGCTTGATTTAGAGGGATCTTCTTGTCGTTTATTAAATTGCTGTTTTTTCTCCTTCCTCTGCCCCACTTTTGCACTTTCTGTCTCACCATCTTCTCTGCGCCTTTTTTTTGTTTCATAAGCTCTACTTCCAGGGATTCTATGCTACATCTTTGAGAAATACAGGAGGGCATGCCCATTAACTGCCAGCAAAAGGTCTTGCTAGAAGACAGAAAAACTGTGAACATAGAAAATGCTTTAATTTTGTGCCAGTCTGAAAAATTCTCTATGGTTTAATCACTTTCTTACAATATCTACCAGCACTTTCCCAGAGCTAAACAGGAATGTCAATATGGCATTAGTACATGAAAAAGCACATTCTGTGATATTCTGTATTATGCCTGGAAGACTTCTCCTTTTCAGAAAAAAAGGTGAGTATTGAAATCCAGAGTGACAGAAAAGAAAAATATAGAAGTGTGCTTTGTACCTGATTCTACCCAATTTTTAACTGACTATATAAGCATGTTGGTTATTCTGTATCCCAATACCATAAGACTTTTTCCACTGGCTGCGTCTTATAACAATTTTACTTTTATTGGCTATACATTTACATCATGATATACATTATATGAATGTTCCACACCACGCAGAGCCTATACTGCAGCTGCAGAGGTGTAAGTTCATTGAGCTGGGCAAAAGCAGAAGATAAGTCTCAGGCTCCCACTGGGCTCTGAGCTGCAGAGGGACATGCATTGCATGTTCCTTTCTTTCTGAAAAGCAAGTACTCATGAGGGTGTACTGTGTTGGTGAGTTTGAACATGTATGGCTCTGAGAGATGAATCCATATGTTCCTGTATTCAGGTAAGGCTTTCCATTCATTTTTAACTCATCAGAGGGTATGTTTTTCTTCAGAGGGCAGGCCTGGATTATTCTGGGCAGCACAACCTGGAAAAAATGTCTCCTGTAGTGATCAGATCTATAAACTGACCAGTATTAGAGTTTTTGCCAACTGTAAACAGGTTAGATTTATATATATCTGAGGGACTTTTTAACATACTGGGCCCATAATTTGGAGGGTAGGGGAGAGTTTTAAGGCAGGAAGTAACCTAAACACTTAAGGATGTGATCAAATGCAGTATATAGAGCAATATACTGCGTTAAAATGGCTCCATAACTGGAAGGTCCTGTAACTCCAGCACAGATGTACACTGGGCTAGCTCCTGCACTACTCTCGTTTTCAGCTCAGAGCTCTCAAGTGCTGCTTTAGTTCCCACCAACAGGAATAAGGGGCCAAACTGCAACTGAAGGTCAGAATGGCTCAAGGCTACTCTGGACACACTTCCTACCCTCTCACCTCACCTTGCATCCTGGCATTAAGAGAGGAAGAAGCACCTCCCTGACGTGTGTAAACATCAGACATCTTCTATGATTCTATGATTCTCTCCAGAAACCTTTCCTGAGCTGCTGCACTGGGGAGTGTCACTGCTACCACCTGGGTGTACAGTCATCATGCTTAGATCATATATTAGTTGTACAGAAGATACTTGAGGTTCTAAGATATTATTACAGACAAAGCAGATTCAATGTGAACAATTATCTCAGATGTTTTCAGCCATAAAGGTGTACCATTGAGGCAGGTACAGATGCAGTACACCACTGGGGACTGATGCTTGCTGGATGTGATCCAACTCTGCTCTGGAAGAAACAGAACTGAGACACTGGCATGGTGCTCAAGATAACACTTACCCACTGTTCACATGGTGATACAGCACTCGGATAATGTGGAAACAACAGTTATGGACCGATAGAGTCTCCTCAGGATTCAGCCAGAGCAAACTCTCACCTCTCTGCTCCCTGTTCTTCTTCAGAAATTTAAACAAACATTGATTCCACAGCAGGCAGCTCTAGAGTTGTAATATCAAAGTGAATTGTCATTGATACATTTTAAGAAGATGCGCAAGCAACTCTCTGAAAAGCCATTGGTATCCAGCACTTTTGTCAGGGTAACAGCCATGAAAGAAGAATAGAGACTCTATGGATTAATTGTTTTCGATGGAAAGAAAGCTCAGCAGCAGAACTGTGAGGATCTGGCAAAGGACCCCTCTTATCTCCATTTCCTTTTCATCTTCTTCTGAGAAGATAAAAACAATATTTAAGAACTGAAAGGAGAGGGAATACTTCCCAACTAAGTCACCAGCACTCAACCTCCCCTTATACAGTGCTATAACCTCTGTCTTCCAATACCCCATGCAAGAGAACACTTGGAGTGACCAGCTCCTTCCACACAAAACTCTCCCAACACAGGAAAGCATGTACAAAACCTGGCATCATTAGCAAAAGTAATCTAGATTAAGTGATTAACAGTGATGGTAATCCAAGTGATTTTCCCTATACCTCATAGTCAAGGTGTCATGGCAGGATCAGGACCACAGCCTGGCACTGTAGGAAGGAGAGAGACTGTCCTGTGAGTGAAGGACCTCCTGGGGTGAGGGAGGCAAAGAGAAACCATGGTGATGCACCATGCATTCTTGCTGCCCTCACACTGGTGCCATGAGCCCTCTCATCCCCCTGCTAGGTGTATGCCCAGCTGCTGTTATTCAGGAACAGCACTGTAGGACAGTTCCATCCCCAGTTGGAGTGAGGTGCTGTCAGACAAGACCCATTCCTCTTCCTCATCAGCCCTCTGCAAGAGTGCAGCCTGCAGATGGGCTCTCCAAGCCCCTTTCAGAGGCTGGCTGGGTCCTGTAGCATGGGAGACCTCAGTAATGACCACCTTATCAGCAAGATTAGACTAAAAGAAAGCAGAGATGATACTGAGGGTGTAGGGATGAAAACAAAGCAAAAGAGAATAGATGTAAATGCATTTGGAGGCATTAAGGCACTAGGTACCATGACCTCAAAGAGGCATCCAGTGCCATGTGGGATGCTCTCAGTGAGCAGAGATCTGCACAGGGCTGACAGAATAGTCTCAGGACATACAAGAGACATAGGCGTCCTGAGTAGGAGCTGGAGGCTAGGTGGGATAGCCTAAGGCACGTCAACTGGTTCTCAAAACCTATTTTGGCAACTGATTCAAACTCTGAGGAGAAAGGATTTTTCAAGCATGAAAAGGAGGTCATGTCATAAAAAACCATATTCCTTATTTGCTTGTCATCTCATCTGTTTACTTTTTATTATATATAAACTATGCGTCCAAGGCTTAACCAAGGTCCAGCCTGCAAATGTTAAGAGTCTAGATCAGGTAATAACAAAGTCAAGTGTCTTACAGGTAGGGTCATTTTTTGCAAGCCTGTATGGTCATTTTTTGAGGCAGCAGTTCAGTCTCCAGTTAGGAAGCCATTTTTACTTTGCAGACCTTTAAGTTTTTAATGTCAATGCTACAAAAAGCCATATTTCTAGTTTTCCTTGCTACAGGTCTGCTAACTGACTTTACCAGAATTTGCAGAAGTGAACATCGTTTAATGAGATGAGGCAGTAGTCAATGAAAGCAACAAATGGGTGGGCTCAGGAGGACCAGCTCTTGAGAAACAATTAATGTGTGGACATGCCATATGGGCTGGTGGAGCACAGTGTAGTTCACTACCTGCTGCCACTGTTGGCACTGCACCAAGAAGGATCAGAGCATCTGTCAGTCCCCAGGAACAGCAAACTGTGGTGCAGAAAGCTTCAAAACAAGCCTTGAACATCAAAACTCTTTGGTAAATCTCTAGAAGAAAAAGCCTAGAAACAGTGTAGAAATAGCTTAATTAAAAATAAAATGTGGAATTGTTTCTTATGAAAAAAAAACCTCACAAGGTTGCCCCTTTCCCTTTGATTGCAGACTCTTCTCTCTAAATTTATTTTGATTATTTTAATTGACATCACAATCATAAGTTTTCTCTGTGAATATCTTAAAATAAAGCTCCTGATTTTCAGCTTCAGGCTAGACCTTTCCCTCCCATCTTCCCTGATTCATTTTTATAAAGTCAAGTTTCTTTCCCAACAGGTGTTGCATCAGTTAGGAAAAAATTTAACATGAACAAGTTGTATCCCACTTAACTGTTTGTCAGTCTCCAAGGACTTCTCTCCTGAAAAACAAACTTTCTCTATCATTGCTGGTTATTTAGCCAAAGTACAGGGAGAGATATTGCTACTCTGCTCCCCTCTGCCATCTGAGAGATGCACAGCCTAGCTACAAGGCACTGGCAGAGTTGACACCATTGCTCTTAAAAGGGGAAAATTGATTTTTCAATCTGACAGCAAATCATACAGAAGCAGCAGGGCTTGCTTGTGGTCTTCTGCCCAGCAGAAACCATTGACTAGGTTCAATGGATAGGTTTTTGTGGGGTGGGAAGTAAATACAAAATCAGGAATCAGTGTCAAAAATTGGGATTTTAGTGCTTTATCTTAATCACTGTAATCTACATTTCACAAGAGATAATTTGAGTTTCAGACAACTGTATTGCAAATAGGCAGACAATGCAGAACACTGTCAATAAATCAGAAAAAAAAATGAACAAAATTACCATGTTTTCTCATCTTTCTCTCATGCTTCATCATTCTGACCTAACTTTCTAAGTATCAGCCTTAACATCAGCGTATGAATGTAATCTTTGAGCAAAAATCTAGCCAGCATTGACTGTGAGTCAGTGACCAAGCACAGCTGCAGACTACACCTCCATCTGAGATGAATGAGTAAAGTGCTACTAGGAGTGTATTCTGCAGACCCTGCATTAGCCTTTCTCAGGGCCTGATCTAAACCATCAAATATCCTTCTAAATTATGGAAAAATATTCTGTCAGCTACAGTAGATATTTGATCAGGTTATCAATGAAGAAAATATCTATCTGCTTGGATTAAAGAGATAAACAGTCCCTGCAATATTTGCTTCAGAGAATGAATCAAGGAAAACACAGCTTTCAGCTGAGCTGTTTGTGTCTGTCTTATGCATCAGCAGACTTGATCATAGTGGAACTTTAATGAGGTATTTGTGCAGAGCAGTTGAAGTTGTCTAATTACAGACTTTCCTAGGAGCATCTTTTGTTCCCAGTGGGACCTGGCCTATTTTCAGAGTAGTCTGGCTGGAAAGAAAGGATTAGTTTACCTGTCTCTGTTACTGAAAGCTAACATCACTGAAGGCAGTAGGCAGTGCCCCTTTGTACTTGCTGAGAAAATTCTCTCCAATTAGACGTTAAGCTCAACTTAATGCTCTACTTGTTGAACATTCAGGATGTGTTTGATTGAAGTTCAGCAATAAGAAGAGGTGCAGCTGACAGAAGTTTGTGGGCTCACTGAAATTTAGAAAAAATATATACTTCTGTTCTTCTAAGGCGAGAAAACTTGCAATTTTTATCTGAGTAGATGATGTCATTCCATGTCTTCACAAATAAAGAGGATATCATAGGGTAAAGACAAAATGGTGATGCAACTTTCTTTCCTATAGACAAAATTTTGACCATCTTACATGACACTAATTTTTCTGGGTGTGTTATAATTAGGCTGAATAACTGGGTAAGGCACCCACAAGAGGAGCTCCTGAGGAAAGACTTGAGTGTGGAGTTTGGTAACTGAAATCTGAGTTGTACATGAAGGAGATAAGATGTCCTAAAAGAGTATTCAAAATGGCTGTCAAGGCTGCTTACAGGAGGGAATTGTAGACCAAGAGAACTATGCAAGTCAAATTTCAATGAATGCTGAATACTTTGAGCGCAATGGGCCTTCCATCAAAATGTTGGCCTTATTCTGGAAAGGCTAGTAACCTCTTTTGGGAAGAAGTAGAAGTGAGGTCTCACTGCTTGGTTTTCTCTAAGCACTAGGGTTTTTTACCTAGGAGGGACACCATCGCTGTCCGTATTTCCGAGGCAAGTTGCTGCAACTAGACTCTATAAAGTATTCCATGAATGGCTGATCAGGATCTTCTGGGAACAAGTGAAGAAAATCTCAGTGTTGCAGTGCTCTATTGGGCAAAGATATTGGCTTAGAATAAGCTAGATAAGAGTGGTGAAGAATCATAGTAGTATTAACTTCAAAAAATTTGTCTAGACAAATTAAGTCTGCTTCTTAGGAAGTGTGGTTAGCCAAGGTAGAGCACTACTGTTAAATGGCTGGAGCTCATCAAGCATGTAGGCTTGCTCAGCAGCTCTTTGGGCATTTCTGTGTGCCTGCACTCTGTACTACATCAATATCTTCTGAAGGACACAGGCTTAGCTAGAGCTGCACTGGGCATACACACAAACAGAATTATGGGCTTCTGGAGAACATTAGAACCAGATAGGTTTGGCAGCAGCTGAAGTACTCTGGATATCAGAGTTTCAATTCTGCTTAAATCATGCTTTTAATGTTTATATCCTGCGTAAGATTTAGCAGAGGATCTTGAAATATTAAGTCCATATGTTTGATCTTGCTAAGTACCTTCTTCTCAGTGGAGATGGTCAAAAGAAGTTGCACTATTTCTGCTGGAAATTATCAAGAAAAAGTGCTTACCAGCATATTTCCTAATAACTACTTCTTCAGTTCTTACAAATTAATATATATTTACATTAAAATTTACCACCTCCTACTCACAAGAATGGGAGCTGAACTACTGTTCATAGGTTTTGAACATCTGACACTTTGTAATCAGTTCTGACATTTCTAATCTACAAGCATGATAAATGCAACTTGTGTCTTTTCCAGTATAGAGGAAGGAGATAGATGAGGAGATTCAGATTCAAATCTCCACAGACATATGTGCATTGAAGAATGAGCACAGCAGCTCAGCAGAAGGACCAGGAACCATCCAGAGATTAAGTATGGCAATTACCAGACATGTTCACCAGCTATTTTTGAAGCTCTATGGGAATATCTGATAACAGCCATTTTGCCTGACATATCACTCTCTGGCTTTTTCTGCCAGTACAACCAGTCAAAGCACAGTGGAAAGTTTATAAATGTAAGAGTTAAAAATATCTCTAGCTTAAGGGTTTGATCAGTGCAAGACTGAGGTTTGTGCCTGAGTCTGACGGCTGAGATGCAATACCTATACCACACTCAAGCAATACAAGTGCTATATGGGTTTCACCTATTATGACATCCTTCTATAAGTGCACTTTCAGTCTTCACTAAGAGAAGGAGTTTCCCATGTTTAGAAAACATACTCCATGTTTGCTAGCTGCATAGGCTTCTCCAAACATACCTGGGAGTTAGTCACAGGCTATAGCATGGCTGTTACACCACACATAGGACTAATATCAGATTAATTATAAAAGGCTATAAGTGTATATCTAGAGGAATTTATGCATAATTAATTTCATTTAGTATTAGATTTCTCTCTAAAATAATTCATTTGAAGTTTCTTTTAAGTTAGGATACACATGTATCTACACTCTCACAAGTCCTCCTGCCCTGTAAAGTTCGTCTTCCAGATTGAATCCCTGTCCGTCGTGAGGGAGTAGCATTTTTTGAAAGTTGTTATCGCATTTTTCTACAAACATTTGTCAGATATTCCTAGCCATAACAAGTAAAAAATGTTCATCCCATACCAATAGGACTGTAGAACCTGAGTTACTATTTACTCCAAGAAACCTGAACGGAAGCTTATGCATCTTACTTTCCATATACTGCAGCACTGAACTGTGTTTGCCATTCTCTACAGGGGAGATATGGGTTGAAGAACATGGATTAAAATTTTCATTTTGCCCTAGACTATATCCCAGCCTTAACTTTCCCCGGCCAACCATTGGCAAAGTGAATTAATGCCCCACTGAAGGCTGTTCCTCAGAAGTATGGCAGAAGTACCCACATGTCCAACAGAAAAGACTGGGAGGCTTGAAAGTAATTATGAAGAAACTTATCTTCCTTAGAAAGATAAAATATAGCAACAACATTTTATCAAATACTGTGGGTGTAGCAAAGTCGATTTATATGACCATTGCACTTTAGTTTCTCTTTCCAGAGGAACCATACCCAGAATTACAGAACAGTCTACTGTGAAGGCTTATAAAAACACAGGTCCTTCAACTTGGTAAAGGATTGTATCTTCAAACCACCACATTCCTGAAACTAATTTCAGAACAAGTCTCTTCATAAATTCAAACTCACAAGTGTTCTCAGTGGGATTGAGTAAAGCTGGAAAAAGAAAAAATGAGTTTTCAGGCCATGACCCAATGGGCTTCAAAGTCTTCATTGCTTTCTGTTCTGCTCAAGGAAGACAGATCAGACTGTCTTAGTGCCTAAACACAGGTGTCTACGTTTCTTCTGTAATCAATATTGACTCTAGATAGCAAGCCCAGTTGGGTACTCAGCTCGACATGAGCTGACCCCTGTCACAGGCAGCATTGGTGGACCACATGCAATTGTCTCAGCAATGTAGCCTCAAAATATCCCAGTTCTCCTCTTCTTTTTACTAACTTCAGGTCAAAGTAACGTACTTAACTCTGTGGAATTTACTTCCAATGTTACCACTCTGATTCAGAAGAACATCAGTTAAGCCATTTTACACTGAAAACCTTATTATAATCCGTTAACAATTTACTAATTCTCATGAGTATCATTCATCCAAAGCCATGCATACTGGTGTAATGGTAAAAAACCATGGAATTTCTAGTATTGGCAAAGATTGCACAGCAATGGTAGTAAACCCTAAGCACCAATTACTATATATTTTAAAAAAAATCACTGAACAGAAAATTATGTTAACGATAATGAAAGAAATCAGAAAGCTTGGAGTTAACTACAGTGTTTCAGTCTGCAAAACAATATAGCATTAGATAATCAGTACATTATTTCTAATCCACTGAATGAAAGCTGATATCTGCCTGATTATTAAATTGACAGACATGTTTTCATAAACAGCAGCACACATTTGCAAAGGCCCCTAGCTCATGTGGAAAGAATTGTAATATCCTATTTTGTAGCCAGAAGCTGTTTAAGTAAGGAAAGAAATTCCCTATGTACTGGCTTTCAATATTCCTCTGAGGAGACCTAGAAACATCCATCCCTTCTTGACAAGTGATAGTAGGCTGTACAGAGAAAAATAATCAGTAAGCGCTTTTTCATTGCCACAGAAGTCAGAAAACACTTTCTGCCAGACTTTATAGAGAACCAAATTCTAAAAGCAAGAGTCTTCATTTGAAAATGCTCACTCCCCAGAAGGACTTTTCACTGTAAAAAGCAGTAGTTGCAATGTCCCGAACATTTATTTTCGGCTCATATGGAGTACTAACTAAGTGATCTCAGAGATAAGCAGGAACAACACATGCACGGATTTAATATGAAATATTTTAATTGTTCCCAGAAGAGGAGTAGGAAGCCAATGTAACAGACTTATGAAATATAGTCTTTACATTGAAGAGGAATACATTTATACTCAGATAAAAAAAAGAGGTGTCTGGCAGATTACCAAATTAGGAAAGCCAGTTGGACTCCTATCTCCTGCTACATTGCCATATCCTATGTACATTCACATTCAGCTCTTCCCATAGCCAGCACTTCCTCCAGCATTCATTAGATCTTGTAACATGTTTGTCACTTGTCTGTTCACTCAGTCAGTCCCAGCAGGAGAAATATTTGCAGTAGAGTATCTTCTGTAATAATCCAGCAGGTGTTCAGAGTCAGCAGACCACTTTTTCCCTTTGCTGCAGGAGGTTCAGTTGTGCACGGGTGGCATTCATCTAACCCAAATATAGTTCACAGAAAGAAATAAGAATTGCTGGGTAAGATTTGTCTATGTTATTTTAGGCATTGACCTCAGGATGAGAAGCTTTCTGCCATCAAGCACCGCTTTCTCTTCACTGACAGTACAGTGAGCCTCTGATGACTCACTCAGATGTAGGAGTCTACATGTGGTCTGATGAATCCTGCCTGGAGTCTTTAACGATAAGGGCAGGACCTTGAACTAGAGGCAATCTTTTACAAAAAGCAAATGTGAAAAGCAAACGTGCAAAGCAGGCCACACTGCTGAGGAGATAAACTACTTCTGGACTGAGGCACTTACCTGCTATCAGTGGGTTTTAAAACATCACCAGTACAAAGTGTTCTGTGATTCAGACATACCTGAGCTTGTTGCTGCTACATTTAATCTTGTTCTCTGCATATTTCTGTCCAAGTTGGTGTTACACATTGCTAAGTGGAAAGCTTGATGCATCTGTGATTAACAAGGATTTGTTTAAATCTGATAGCTTCTGATGAAGACAAAATTCATTAATTGAAAAGGCAACAGCTATTCCTAAATAACAGCTTAGGTAGACAAGGGGTAGATAGGAAAGCACATAATTGAACCTCAGCAACAGAGTAGATGGACACTTTAGCTGCCTTGTAAGTTTATCTGTTTGGGATATCTTTCAGCATTCCATTTATAATGACCTATATCAATGTCTCCAAAGAAATCTTTTTTTGTATATTGGAGAACAAACAACTATACATTTCACAGTATTTATCAAACTATTATCTTAAAATGCATTCACACACCTCTTTCAATACTGTCGTTTGGATTGGGGTTTTTTTTGTGTTGGTTTTTTTTAAAAATAAAACTCTTTTGGCTTCCATTCTGTATAACTACAACAATGTCTTTCAGGTCTGACAATTTTTCCCAAATGCTTTTTATGCAGACTGTAACATTCTCAGCACTCATCAAGGCTGCCGCTAGTGCCAACAAACGTATCTAACTGTGGACAAGCCATTCAAAAGATAAGTTTCTTCCACAGATAACTAAGAAGTATTTCAGCCATCCAACAACAGATTTGAAACTCAGGAGAATTTTGGCCAGGAAAAGGCTTTAGGACTAATACCCAAATGAAAACAATAATGAAAAGACTAGTAATTCTGAGGGGAAAGGAATGCATGAGCTGTCCATTCTTTGCTGAATAGAGATGGGTGTGTTCCCTGAATGGCAACATATACAATCTACATCACAACTACATGGACATGCAAAAATAGGAAACGTTTCACACAGATCAGGAATCACATTCTGTAACTAAAATTTGACTTCTGAAAACAAACAGGAGATTCTTAAAGAAGAAAGTTGGAAATCCTTGTGGAGATACTGTTCACCTTTGCCTTGTTCCAAGTCACAAAACTACTATATTTTGGAAAGCAGAAGCTGCATTCACAAAACTAGATTCCTCTTCCTCCAAAACTTCATTACCAGCTGGATGAAACCTGAGGCATTGCATGGTGTAAGGTATAAAGCTGAATTCTGAAATCAAGCACTGAAATCTATCAAAAGTTAGATCAAATAGCTGGATAGTTTAAATATTTGCATAATTGTACTCCTGCACATGGGCACCAATTGGTACTCTAGTACTATGAGACAAAAAAAGTGAATGTCATTCTTTATATTGTAATTATAACACTCTTTAAAATCAATGAGTGTTGCTCCTATTTTGTAGCTGAAGAATTTAGCCTGATTTGTAAGGGGCTTTTTAAAAGCTCCTTCAGCTGTAGAGACTGACCCACTTTTCTCACAGTGGAGATATTTGATAAATATTTTCTTTGCCATAGCCACAATAGAGTTTGTAAGATTTTTGTGCAAAGACTCAATCTTAATTTCTCTAAATGTGTGTTTGATGAAAGCATTGCCCTCCAACTTAGTTCCTGAAGCCTGAAGATTGCTACAGTTTTTTTTCAAAACACTCTATATTCTCAGAAACAGTGGGGATAACTTGCAACCAATTGATATGATTTGCAGAGTTTTGAGTAAAATATTGGACTTCATTTACATACACAGTTGCACTGAGTGCCCATTGTACAAGCATACGATGATGCATTGGTGTGATTGCTCAGCAATGGAAGTATGTAATTGAGCTTTCTTCAATATTAATGAAATGTTGGGGTTTAGTGGTTCAAGACATTTTTGTGCACGTGACTTTCTTTGATGCTTGTCCTAAGATTTAAAACTGGAGTAGCTGAAGCCTTATAGTTAAAAAAAATATCACTTTTGACTGCTAGGAAGCAGCAAGTAAGGAAAACAAAGCCATTCAATATAGAACAACTACATGAGATTTTACTTGTTTAAATCCACCCAGGATTTTATTTTTTTTTACCTGTGCATATATTTCACAAGTAAAGTGTCATCATTGCATTTCTAGGTGCTTTAAAGATATTCATTCTTCCATCTCTGTAATCTGTTTCCCTAGCAGAAGTCTTCCATGTTGGTCTTTGACTTACATGACCATTTGAAAATGCAATTTTCTTTGATTTTCCTTCCCTGTATTCCACACTTTACTGAGAGTCAACAGGTTTCTGCTTAATTTCTGTTTTAGAAAAAAAAAAGACATGAAAGAGAAGGGATAAGAGAGGAGAAGGGTGAAAAAGAAAGAAGTGAAAGGAAGAAGAAGATAGAACAGGAAAAAAAGTAGTTTTATGTATAATCATTAAGACCCAAATGTAGATGCATTTTCATCTTTTAGATAAAAAACCACAATTCTATACATGACTAGATGGCACTGTAAGGCATGGAGTTGGATACTGATGTCTCAATATTTTTCCCTATAAAATTGCATAGAATTCAGCACAATGCAATATTGCAACATTCATTTTCAGTCATCTTTCATATTTTTGCTTAGCTGAAAGGGAGAATGATTCTGTAGAGCTGAAGTCAAATACAAGACAAATGTACTTATTGCATTTGCTTTATAGATGTACAGGTAAATTACTTTGAATGCTCATGTAAAGAAAGTGATTCTTTTCAATGGAAAAGCCTTTGTGATTTCTGTAAGACATGAAAATGTATCTCTAAGCACGAGTATGCTGAGTAAGAGGTATTTGAAGCACACTAACATGCCACATCTCCTGAGGAACGTAGTGCTCTTCATGTACTTACTTTCAATATTTCAGATGTGTATGAAGTTCTAATTCACGTCCTTTTTTAATTACACTTCCCAAGATGCAGCATATTTTCAGAAGCTTTTAGCCTCAAGTTAAGCCTCACTTGACAACAGCAGAAAGCAACCACAGACTTTCTTCAAGAGCTGAGCTGCAAGTCTCCAGCTCTCAAAACCTGAAATATCTGTAATCCTACTGACTCAATGAATTTACATTGGGCAGTACAGCAGAGCAGAGCACTCAGCCCAATGCTCAACCAGCCGTCTGCAGCTATGGCAGCCACAGACCTGTCAGCAAAGCCTATTGCAAGGAAACTACCTTGTCAAGAAGCAGTATTATTTAGTCCAATATAATGAAATTCTAACACAGTAAACATAGCCTACTTCAAACTCACTTGGACATCACATTTCTCATCATAGACATATTCTTTGGGTTTTAGAAACCACAGTCGAATAAATAACAGCATTTACAGGAACAGATACCTAAGTGCCTTTAAAATCCAGATCTGAGACTTTTGCCAGTTGTTCATGGCAGTTGGTTCAGATTCCATGCCAGCAGCAGTGTTAACTGTCTCCTATTGGTGTGCCTATCAGCTGCTATCAGGTCATAGTAGTGCCATTCCCAGTAGACACCCAGAGCCTTTTTTCCTGGGCAAAATCAATACGAGTGGTAATAAGATTCATTTTAAAAAGTTAATGCCTCATTCAAAATCAAATAATTAGAGATTATATTGGTTTCTTTCTAAAAGAGATCAAACCTGAGGATGAGCTTCCAAAGGCTATACTGTAACACAATTTTCTAACATATTCAAGAGGTTAATACAAGTAAGTTTTGTTATTGTACTGTCTGTATCAAAAGATGATACGTCTTGAAATAATTCTTTTCTGATGAAAGACAGGAGCAGAGGTTTTTTTTGTTTTCAGTAATTCTGGGAAAATGGCCTTGACACTGTAGATTTAAACAGTTTAAGTGTTAGCAGTGTAATAAAAACAAATCTAGATAAATATGGGGAAGTATTTCTAATTTTAAAGCTACCCCTGTGAAAAGTGACTTGAGTTTTATGGTCAGACATTTTTTAAGAGACAATTCTTGACACGTTTTTGAGGACTACCTAGAGTAACAAAAGGGCAAAATCAGCAGTAACAAGCAGTAATGTTCCTGATGAAGTATGTAAGGAAAGGAGCATCTATTGTTGTGTCAAAAAGAATGTGAATTGTTTAACAATTGTTCCTTTGAGGAAGGATGTATGTATGGGGATTTGAGTGGTGCAATCTCAGGAAGTTCACAACTACTGGTTTTGACAATTGTGGGGGACAGGTGAAAACAGAAACCTTAGAAATAGTATGTGGCACATTTATATTAAAAAAAACCCAAACAGATTTATAAGCCCTTAAAAAGCCAGCAACAGCAACATGAATTTCTCAAGGCCAACTGGTGTCGAATAATGCATTTTATTCTACAATTGACCCAAAACACTTGAAGGAAACAAATGTGCTGTGCTGTATTTTTACTAAAAACACCATGAAAAGCCTACTAATCAGACATTTTTTCAAAGTAGCTAGAAGAATATCCTGTAGATGAGGGGTTCCCAAGCTTGGTTTCCTAAGCTACTACTGCCAGTAATGGCAAAAAGTCCCTGACTCTCTGCTGGGAAGCACTCAGGTAAAGAGGAGGCATTTTGCTGTCTAACAGTAAGGTTTTTAAAGTAGCTTGAATACTGTACTGGAGGTACTTATACTGTGTTTTCTAATTGACTGTCCTAGCTGAAATTGTTATAAGCTATATACAATTGCCTGAAAACCTTATGCCAAAAATTATCTGTGTTCACTGTCAAACTAGAAGGATGTCCTGTGGCTTTCTGCAAAAATCCAGGTTGCTTCTGGCATTTCTCAGTATTTCCATTAATGACTCATATGAGAGTGAGGAGTGCACATTATGAAGCTTGTATACAGTCTGATGTTTAATGTGAGTTGCAAGCTCTCTGGATGTAGAATTAAAAGGAGAGAAATATCTTCATTAGCTGGAGTATCAGTCTGAAACAAATAGGATGCAATTCAGCAAGGTCAGGTGAAAAGGTAGGAATAATCAGCTGCACAAATAGAAGATGGGAAAACACTGGATAAATAGTTTTGGAGAAGAGGATCAGACCTGCAGATTGAAGAGTTTAAAGCATTACACAGCTGCATCTACCTACCTCCTTCTGGCATGTAGAAGCAGGTGGGTTTTATGCAAGATGTGAAGCAATCCTCATTTTCCTTCCAGCTCTGGCATGGCCTCAGCAGGAATCTGCTTCTCATCCAGAATATGGTAATTAGAGAAAGATGGGAGCAATTGGCATGTCAATAAGAGAATGACAAGGATAATCAGAGCCTGAGGAAACATGGTTTGTCAGGGGCAGTTGAAAGAAATGTGGTTGTTTAGCTTAGAGAAGACTGAAAGGAAACATAACAATCTAGGGATACATAAAAGGCTGTTGCAATTACTTTGAGAGCATTTCCTGGTGAGGGCTCTATCTTCCAGGACTCTATAGCACTGTATTTCTGGTAAGCAAAGCCAGTATTCACCTAATATATGCGTAATTTTAGGTACTGAGAGGAACCACAGCATAAATGCCTAAGCTGTAAGTACAGCAGTGTTCCTCATTACAGTTCTCATCAAAAGGTGATCTACAAACTGTTGCAAAATACCACTGTACATATTCAGTTACAAATGAGTAAGCAATAAGGCTAGTGAAAAGCAAAAGTTTTTAGTAAATGTAGAGTGCTGAGTATGGAAAATGTCCTTGCCTCACAGTGTGACCTGTGGGTCACACTAGAAGAGGACGCATAGTCTGTAAACTTTTAAAAGTTGGTTAGTGGCTGCCTAGGTGGCAGTTGTGTTTGTAGACATCCAACCCATTTCAGTTATGTGCTTATTAAACTATGTCAAAAGAAAGGTGAGGAGGAAAAGGAAAATGAGGAGACACATGGCAATGAATCAACTAACATATGAGATGGTGCAGACTGAGACTGACCTGCCTTTGTATGGCAGAGAAGCTCCAGGGCAAATGCTTTCCCTCAACACCTATGCCTGGTCAGCTACACAGCCTTCTCACATGCATTAACTTTAACAGGCTTTAAAATATCTAGTTCATACAAAGATATCCACATGCCAGTGATTTAGCTGAGAGCCTGAAACCTACACTGAGTGCTTGCAAGGAGCTTCATGGTCTACCCATACTTCTTCTTCTTGGTCTTTTCTTGCTCTTACTTTCCCAGTATTCTCTCCTGCCCCTTTTGCTTCTCTGCTCCTTTCATGGTGACAAGCTTTCATGTGAACGGACAAAAACCATCACCCAGATACTCCTCAGTAGGGCTGTGTGAGATGCTGGCGTAGAGACCCTCAGTAAGCTCCAGAAAGGAGCTGAATTATTTAAAAGAGGTTTTAAATAAATGAACCCAATTGCAAATAGACTTTCTTTGCTAGAGGACTTGTGTGTGTATATTTTAATGGCATATTTTCTAGTGCTGGGGATGAAGGTGTGGAGGAGGAAGGGGAGCATGCCTGACAGCTGCATCTCTGTCTTTGTCAGAGACAGCTTTGGAGAGGGAACATCTTTTAACAACTGCATAGTAAAGAGAGTCCTGTCCCCATGTTGAGTTGTCTGGACTCTTCTAAGACATGTCCTGCCTTCACATTCACTTCATTTTGTGTAATTGAGCCGCATTTGTTTGCGTCTCCTCTTGCCCAAGCATTAGACAGAAAAGCTTTGTCTCCCACCTTTTGCAAAGAAACCACTTGGGGTTTTGTAGATGTTGTAGGCTTCTGTGGGAAACAAACAAACAAACAAACAAACATTTCCCAGCAAAGCAAAGAAGAACCTGGCCACTGATTGAATCATTTTAATTCCAAGTCTTGTGAGAGGGAACAAAGCATAAGCAGAAAAGAAAGTGCTCTTGCATTCAGTGTGCATTTTTCTGCAAATGCTCCTCATAACCCTGGGCTTGAAAGCCAGATGAGTAGCAGCACTGTTTGCAGCTGAGAAGCAGCATTGTTGATTTCCACAGGCCAAAAGCTCCTGCTATAGCTGAGGTCTCTTTTTAACTTTTGCAAAAACATTGTCAGCCAGTATGAAGACATTAACAGAAGGATCAAACAATGTGCAGAGTTGTAAATATTGGTGTTCTGGCAGTAGAACAAACTAAAAAGGCCTAATTACTTCTCTGAAGTTCTTGGAAAGTGAACCTGAGAGCTGTGACCACTCAATGAGCTGTTCTCCTGAATGTCTGTATGCAGGCAGCTTGTTTCATTGGCAGCACAGTACTAATCACAATGAAAGCTGATTACATTGCAGGCAATGAGGGATACACTATCACAAAACTGCACACACATACAAAGTTCAGTATTTTCCCTCCATTTATTAGATCACTTCCTGAAAATCCCACATGTAGAGAGGCTCTTGTCTGACAATCTTTCAAGCTGAAGTAAGTTTGTCCATATGGAGGCTAGCTACAAGGAAACACAACCAGAAATGTTATTGTAGAATGACCTAAAAGAATCTTGCATCTGTACTATGACCCTGCAAATCCATGCAAAAACCTCTCTGAAACTATCTGAGGGGAAATGATTAGCATATTTGATAAATACATAGTGGGATGGTGGTTTTCTGAAAGGCTGGTTAGCAGTTTTTAATTGGACCTTTTTTTTCCTCTACGACAGTATAGCAATTAAATAATTTTCAGCAGAGACATACTGGTTTAATTTAGACTTCCAAGGGAAATGTGCCTGCCCTTCCACCACCCTGCCTTCACTGTCCATGGCAGAGCCTAGAAGATGTATTTCACAGGGCTGACAGACTCCCTCCTGTGCAGCCACGTGCCTAACAATCCCAGAAGTTTGAGCTCTACCGGTGGTTGCAGAAATTTCGGCTTCCGTAAGTTTGTTCTGTGTTAATTTTGAGCTCGGAGTCATTGGGGGAACCTCTTTCGCTTTCAAAGTCAGAGGATGTGCTTGGCACATGAAGCAAAAGCTCTGATCTTCTCCACCCTGATAAACCTTCAAAAATGAATATTCCAGTGCAGATCAAAACCATCTTTATTGCAACACAAACACCAAGCAGGGGATCCTAGGTTCAGACCTCTCAAACTTCTCCAGGCTGTTACATATCAATAGGCAACTGAGAACAAGTATGTACCAGAGCAGTTTCCTTCAGGAGGTAGCAGAATCTCCCACAGGTAACATTTTTTTAAGAACAGGGTAGACACCCATTTGTCAATAACCATTTAGGAAACGTTGAGCTTGCGGCAAGGCTGGGCATGGACTACCTGACCCCTGCAAGCTCCTCTGAGCCACACTGCTTTTATTCCAGGTCACCGAACAGACCAGTCAGTATCTTGTTCCATTTCAGATTTCTGGACACTGCTTACATCCTCTGCATTTGAAACTCTTAATATCCAAGCAGCTTTTAAACACATCATTTCCAAAACAAGCCTTCAGAAAAACATAAACAGGCTGAGTGTGCAGATGTCTGCATTAGCACTGGTCCACCTCTCACTCTGTCATCCTGTGGGCTAAATCTGCTCTGCTCACCTAGAACCTATAAATGACAAAAAATGCAAACAATTTAAATGGAAAGGTGGGGATGAGAAGGGACAAAGTCTTCAGGGTCAGCTGGCTCAAAAATGTATAAACATGTGCCTTGCCAGCTTTTTATAAAAGCACATCTGAGGAGGCAAAATTATTTAGCTCTTTCACTCTTAGATATTCACAGAATCACAGAATTATTGAGCCTGGAATAGACCTCCAAGATCATCAAGTCCAGCCTATGACCCAACACCACGACATCAACTAGACCATGTCACTGAGT
>JAVSBS010001371.1:56532-97424 GCA_033124195.1 Coracias cyanogaster
GTACTTTGCAGTCCTTTAATTTCATTTTCAGCAGTTTCCATTTAACTTCCAACATTTCATTGTTATTTCCTTCCTAACATTTTATGGCTTCAAGAAAGCAGAAATATCATTTATTTTCTCAGGTCTATTTGTGAACACTATGCCCCAACTTGAACTTCTCATTTGCATTATGCATACCGATAATACTGAAGTTGTCCCTCACAAGGTCACCATAGAAAAAAAACCCTAATTTGCTCAAAATAATCTTTCTAAAATATCTTGAGAAGAGCTAAGGAGAACATTTTTCATGATGAGAAAGGTTCATATTTTTAGCTTATTACATGTTTGCTTGAAAATGGAGGCCCTTGCTCAGCTGTCACTGAAAACTGTTTCCTGACTCCTGTTAAACTGAAGGCACCGGGATTAGCCTGGTACATGATTTTCCACAAGCATGATGGTAATTAGAACAAACACATCTGCATTTCACAAAATTATAGTATTTTCATTAATGACAGATTGCATTTAAATATTTGTAGGGCTTGATTTGCATTTGCTCATTTATTTGGGAACGTAGGAGTAAAATTTCCAGGGTGACACCACTAGAGGGACTCGTTCCGTGGATGAGAAGCTGGTGGGCAGGTTATTCCCACCTCCGGCGGAGAGAGGAGGGCTGGCCAGGGACCTGAAAACAAGCAAAAATCCCCAAAACAAAGCCCCGTTCCCACCCAAACCCCTCCCTCACACTCACACTTTGCAGTTACATTTAACACATCAAATAAATAAATGGAAATATTAAGGAAGGGCAACGGGGGAGGGAACATCCCTGAGCAGGGTGCTGGAAACTGCAGTTTCATTACTGCCTTGCAGAGAACTTTCCATCACTCCAAGAAAAAGTCTTGACTTTTTTTTTTTTTTCCAGGTGTACAGATAATGGAATATCTTATCCAGCAGGCAAGGCTGGTATCAACAATACTAAGAAGTTTCCTATGTCACTCTGCTCAGTATTTAAAAACTACTTGTACTGCTCCAGACCCAATGGGCAAGTTCACAGAAAATTTTCCATCTACAATGCATCAGCATATACTGGCAGTGGATGGAAAACTTGTGTTACTACCACTGGCCTGAACTGGCATGATGCTCTGCTGGGGATGGCTCCATCCTACCAAGCTACATTCATAAGTAATTTTGAAAGTGATCATTTTGAATCTGCATACTATATCTCATTGCATTTGGCAGGCAAAATTTAGTGCTGCAAAAATACTCCAACTAATTATAATAGGATACAATTTCTGAGCACCAACATGCATCTTCCTGTTTAAATTATTAAGTTACTGTGTAGCCTTATTTTACAACTAGGCTGGACAAAACACTAGAGAATGATGTGCTATAGGGAAAAATATTCCACTGACAGTATCAAGAGCAAATTTTCTTCAGGTATATTTTACCTGTAAAGATTTTCATAAGCTTGTAGAGAATCCTAATATTTGAGGTGGAAAATGCCCAAAAGTCTGGCAGTTCTGCCTAATATTCTAAAAGAAAATATAGTGGGACTGTAAGGTCCTTTGAGATCCTGACTGAAAGCCTGATGAATCCTAAAACATGTACATTTTCATTTGCTATGCTCTTTCAAGCATGTCTGTTAAACATTTTCACTAAGTAAATTGTACACTAATTATTTTAACTGCAGCTGAAATCACTGAGAGCTGAAATTTCAATAATTCTTATAATTATTCACATTTTTATCAGTCCTGGTTTTTGCTCTTCACAGGATCTCAAAACACAGACATAAAATATTGTTGTACAATTTAATTCACCAAGCTCTGACGAAAAATGGGACCAAACTTGTAAAAATAAATCAGTAAGTACAGAACTTTGACAAGCCCCTGGCAATGTTCAAAAATTCTTGTTGTAAAAGCAGGCTCTTCACATAGTAATAGAATGAGAGAAAAGAGGCACATTGGATAGAATACACTTTTTCCCCATAAAGAGTATCTAGCAGTGGGACAGCTTATTTTTTTCTACTCACATAAGGCATTGGGTTTCAGACTTATACTATTATCAGTTATCACACACAATTTCAAGAACCTTTTTGGATATGTACCTGTACACTAATTTACCTGACCTCTAGAATCCATTAGTTCGTTGAAGCCTCCCACTGACTTCCCCGGGCCTTAGTTCGTGCCCTTAAAAATCCCTCAAGCCTTGACCTGCTCGTGCTTCAACTTCATGCCTGTAAGTTTTTTCAGTTAAATTAGTGAAAAAATTTGTGTGCGGTTAACAAAAAGTTTGCTACGCAAGGGCTTTGAATTAGACTGGAGGGTGTCTTTGTTTTGGGGTTTTGTGATGGTAGTTAGCACGCATTTGGCACCAAATACAAGTACTAACATTAGTCTGTATAGCTATTTCTTAAGTATGAGAGGAGCTATTAAAATAATGCATTTTCAGAAATGTCTTTGTTGGTTCAACAAGAGAGAAAGGCAGCCCTGTCCTGAGAGGTTTTGATGAAGTTTCCCATGGATGGAAACAGCATTGCCTTAGGCATGGCATCACTTCAGAGGGCTGCATCTCAGTCATTCCCCTTAATGATGGCTAGAGACAGTCAGCTGTGCTGGCACACTAGATAGTGCCAGCACATCGGGTTTGTGAAAGCAGATACAGACAATTCTTGAACTCCACAAAATACAAGTATTTGAGGTCTTTCCCAGTGAAATGTGGAACTGATTATGGCACTAAATGTGACAACTCCAAGCTGTTCAAGTTTTTGCAGTCATACCGAAAGGCAGTAATGACAATTGCTTGGCACATACTTGCTCTTGCCTGAGGTCAAATGCCTTTTTCTTGTGAAACATGTTGCTTTAATCTACTGAAAGCTGCATAGGGTTTGCAAGCCTCCGTGTGGCTTTGCTGTTAACTATGGCATTCTGTGATGGGAGGTGCTGAAGTAGAAGCAGTTGTCTTTAGATTTCCCTACTGCATTATTATATATGAAACCTAGGTAAAGAAAACCAAAGCCCTTAGATGTGCAGTTAGAAGGGTCAGAGGTGTGTTTTGTGGTTTCCAGCACACAATCTCCAGCATGAACCCAATAATGGGTAGAGAGGACTGCGAGCCGTATTTTTCATGAACGATGATACTTAACCATTGCTTCTGATAGGTTCATGACTAAACACACCACACTAAGACAAGATATCCTCATTACAGATTTTTCTGTAGCCTTTAGAAGCTTTGGTTAAGTCAGAAGCAACTGTCTTACTACCTAACACTGCAGCCAGACTTCCCCCTGCACTCCCAAATGCAGTTACTGATGGTGGCTATTACTGCACAAATCCTGCTAAAATTGCTTGGGGAAGCTGTAGGCACTTGTATTTGTCTCTGCAGATCTTGGTTTCGTCCCTGAGACACATAAATCATATGATTGTGCTCACCTAAAAAAACCAATCATTTTGCTCACAAGAGTAAATGCTCATGGCGTTGCACCAGCAAACAAAATAACCAGGCTCTGAGTAGCACTAAGTCAATATATCCTTGTTCCAAACAGGAAGACTGGTGAAGAAAAGCCCTTGTGTCATTGGAGGGAAGTGTTCAGCCAACGCCCTGTGAGTTGGAGAAGCAATTTTAGAGAAAATGGTTCTACTTTCATCCTCTCTAAAACTACACAAAATTGTTCATGCTGTTAAATTACCATTTGCTGGTATCTGGCAGACTCCTAATTGATTATAGAAAACTAATTCAGTGCAATGAATTATTTGCAAGGGAAGTATCTGAAATATCTACTTTATTCATATTTCTGATTTTACATTATTATTTTATTCAGATGTCTCAGATAAGAGCTTGTTATAGTTCAGAAAAGTAACTTAAAGGAAGGCTGAATAAAACCAATCCCTAGTGCAAAAGCAGCTCAGTGTGTAGACACACCAAGGATGTACTTGTTCCAAGGCAATTCTGCTTATTTTATTAGCACTACACCAGATCAAATTTATCCAGACAGTTCAAAGTTATTCCCATCTGGGGAAAAGAAAGAAATCAGGATTTGAAAGCAACTTTTTTTTTTCCTGCTAAACCATTTTGACCTTTCCTAGGAAAGTTCAGAATTTACCAGTTAGCAAAATTTCAGTCAGACTTCCACCACCAATCTCTGCATGAATTCAGATTTAGCTTCCTTCCCTCCTGAGCCATGACCTTCTCTGCTGGCAGAGGCCAAATGACACCCTCCTTCACACCTTTCACATTTTCATCCAGCTGAGGACACCTTTTAGAAGAGAAGTGGAAAATAGGATTTTTGTAGGAATCTCTTTTGTTCAGTATCCAAAGTTTCTTCTATTTGCAGTCCATATGGATGGTCTCATGTAAGACCATCGGATTTGTAAGACAACATAATGAAACGTAGCTCAGTGCTGCTGGATTTTTGTAAGAAACCTCTTCAAAACACAACAGTTTCACTAAATTCTGAGTCTGCTTATACTTAGCCATAAACATTTCCCTCTTACCAGACACTATCTCCTTCAGTCAGGGTGGTACAAAGCATTTCCAGTACAAACCTGGGATGCAAGATGCTTCAAAGGACACCTGTGGTCTTCCAAGTATCTTCTCAGTTCCCAGAGGAATGGAACCTTTGAGACAAGGTTTACTATCAGAGACCACACTCAAGACATTCAAGCCGACAAGATACAAGGATAGGTATTTGAATATAAAACAGCAAAGAGCTACAGAAACCAAAAAAAATCCAAACCAACAAACACCACCACCAAAAAAAAACCCAGACCAAATTCTTAAAAGTCCACTTCAAACTTGGTCCTGCTTGATGACTGACACCACCTAGTTTTGTACACGCTCCACTCCCTGGGCTTTGCTGTATAGGACTGTCCCTTCACATCAATCACCACCCACTTTTTTGTATCCTAGCTTGGTCAAGATTCAAACATCCTAAAACCTGCTGTATCTTTTTACCCCCTTGCCTTTGATTAAGAGATATCACTGAATAGAGGTCCACAGCTGCAAACATAGAAATGGGATGCATTTCAGTCCCCTTTTCTTTCCTAATCAGGAATTCTGGTTTCACTTAAAACTTTGAGCTATCTGTAGCGTGAACATGCCCCACTCCTCCCCTCACCCATTTTTATTTTTTGCCATCTCATCTTGACTTTAGTTTTTAACGTGTTTTTTCACCAGCCATTTCAGTCTAGCCTTTTTTCACTTGTTGCAATACATTATAAATAATGTACCTTGAGAATCAGCCCTCACTAATGCATTAGACCCTCACTTTTCCCCAGTATTTCAGAGCCCAAGTATAGTATAGTGATAAGGGAAAATATAAAATTGGGCATGGGGTGACTGGACTGAGTCATACTATCCTCACATTATGTGGTTTGCAAGGTTCTTATATAGTTATATACTTACATACATATACTTCATATACTATTTATAGCCTTTAGTAGTGACTCATGAAACACATGAGAACCACAAGCTGCCTGAAGCCCTTACTACCAACAGTCTGAGCACCATCCTGTCTAACCTGAGGCAAGTGTGATGTCCAGCCTCATACAGCAAGGTTTGAAAATAGCAACCTTCAGCTCCAAAAGCAGTGGGATTTTGTAGCTTGAGCTGCTCTAGGTAGGAGGAGTGAGACATGCAATAAATCTGTTAGTCTTGCCATGGTTTCTTTCTTTTCTTTTTATGTGCAACTTAGGGACACTTTACCTGGGCATGACCAATCCCTCTCTGACAGAGTCTTCCTTCCCATTTTCATCATCATCATCATCATCACTGGATGATACCTCATTGGATATACTCTAAAAACAAAATAAACCAAAAAAAACCCTAAACAAGTCAAACATCAAAAATACCCACACCACCCTGTTTTTCTCAACTCTCAGATCTGCAAATTTTGGTTCATTCAAGGCCAGTTCCTTCAAACTATGTGTATAGATGATACATTTTGGTTGTGCATATCTAAGAGTCCCAAAGATAAACCTCTCAATATCAGTTATTGTAACATTCTTTTCTTTGCCCATAGCAAATGTGATCTTGCCAATCCAGATCTATCAGGGAAGAGGTAACAATCTCCCTGACAGTTTCTCTAACACCTTTCCCACCTTCCACTGGCCTCTGCTGCCTTACACTTGGACGCTTTTTTGTTTACTCAAGAAGGCCCTTCCCTCCTGCCACAAGACATCCTGTCACCTCAGGTGGTACCAGGGATTGACCCCCTCTTGAATCAACTGATGATGCCAGCCTGGCTTTCCAAAGTGAGTTTCAAACAAGCCCTTTCATGCTTCTTCTTTATTTTGACCTATTTCCTTAATGTTTCTGTGTCACCCTCCTCTTACTCAATCTTCCTACCGTCCTTTGCTATGGTACCAACAAAACACTTGGCTGGCAATTATTGACATGTCTTGTCAAGTACGTGCCATTACCTTTCCAGTTTGCCTACTGTGACTAACACCAATATACACTGGTGACCAGCTCAGTAGAAATTGGGAACATTGACCAAAGCTTCATGGTTTCCTTAATAGACTCCACTGGTAGGCTGTAGTGATAGTGATTGTAGTTTGTGATTGACACAACCAGAAAAGTTGCAGCATCAGCCAGATAATTTCAATCACTTGTCCCAGCCAAGCCAATACACTAAAAATCTGTGGCTCAAATGCATTTTTTTTCCATGTTACTTTTATCCCCACCAGGTGCATCAGAATAGTTTGTACTTAAAAAATATATCAACATGTGCTAAACCTCATTAATACAGCAAAATGCATTTTAGTAGGAAACACCTAAACTGGAAGTGACATTAGCCCTCAGTGATGATTTTCGCTATCCAGTATAGTTATCCTGGCAGCCTAGAAACTATTGCACAGGCAGGATGTTATCTCTCTAAGAATGGCTAAAGCCTAATGATGGGCTGCAAGGAGAGAGCACACGGAGGAAAATGATCTTTTTATATCCTGGAGAAAAATCTAAGATGGATAAACTAGTTTCAATGGAAAATATTCAGTCATCCCTAAATATTTGGTTTCTTTTATGTAAGAGAAAGCAGGGCTTATGGCTCTAGGGTTTTTTAAGAGATAATGGTTTGCTTTGTGAAGATTTTTCATTTAAAGAAATACCCAGAGCAAAGCCATGTTTTCAGAAAACCTAAATACTCAGCACCAAAACATTATTTCCAATGCTTACAGGGGCTCCAGTTCTTCTTATCTTTCTGTGATATGACATGAACTTTCATATCAGTGCCTAGGCATTCCCATTATCCCTCTATCCAATAAACTCTAAGATTCCTTCAATTTCCCCTTCCAAATACTAATATATGTGATTTTTTTTTCTTTTTTTTCAAAAGATCAACTTTTCCACTGACAAGAAGAAAGTAGGATAATTTTAAGCAGTCTCTAGCCCATGGCCTACGTCTGCCATAGTTACACAGATAGGATAAAAGCCATGACTTATACAGACACTAGATCTCATATTGTCATGGTTTAGTGAACAGAGACACCAGCTGCAGAACACCGGTCACTCAGCTGTAGTGCAGCTCTGTAGGGATGGGTACAGTCACAGTCTCCATGCAAGAATATCAACAGAACAATGTGGTCCCAGGGTAAGGTCTCAGCTGCTTATAGAACTGAATAGGAAGAGATCAATAAATTAACCAGTGGTAGCTTGATGTAAATGACACTTTTTTGCTCTCTGTCAAAATTTTGTAGTTTTCTTGATTGTATGATTAAGCTATATGTGGAGATTCAATTATAGTACCTCCACTAGAATGCTTGTAATTAAATGCAGCTGAACTTCTAATTTAACTAATATTTTTCAGGCATGGAAAGAAAACCCAAACATATAATTCTATCAGGCTGGAATAGGTGAACATCCTAGTACACTGCACGTCTCAGTGATATTGTTTCTGGTACATTTACATGTGGCATAAGCTAGAAGGCAGTGAGGCCTGAGCAGTGAAATTTGGAGACTTGTCTCAAAGGTAAAGGGATACTTGATTTCAGTTCTTACCATTTTCTAGAAGTTTTACTCCATGTTTTTGGTTCATGCTCCCAAATTCCATTGTAGCACCAAATGCTGTTAAACCACAGACTTTCATGAGAACATTGGTGATTGCTTTCTGCAATTCACAGCATTGATGCATCGATCTGACGCAGTGTGGACCTCTCTCCTCCTCTGCTTTTTTTGTGAAGGGCTGCAGAAGCCAATGTCACAAAAATAGGAGAATGAGGCTTGCAGGTGTTTAAGATAGACATGAAGGAGAATCATGTCTATATTCTCCTATGACAGTCCCCAAAAATCAAGAAGAAATGATCAGTGACCTACTATACCACACAGACACAAGTCTATGAGACTGGATAGGATTCACCCAAGATTACTGAGGGAGCAGCAGAAGTGCTCACCAAGCCACTTTCCATCATTTATCAGCAGTCCTGGCTAACTAGGGAGGTCCAGTCAGCATGGGTTTGTGAAAGGCAGGTCCTGCTTGACTAATGAGATCTCCTTCTGTGCATCCTTAGTGGATGAGGGAAAGGCTGTAGATGTTGTTTACCTGGACTTAGTAAAGCCTTTGACCCTCCTTCCCACAACATTCTCCTGGAGAATGTCAAGAAAGACACTGAGGTGCTGGAGTGTGTCCAAAGTAAAATGATGAAGCTGGAAAAGGGCCTAGAGCACAAGTGAGGAACTGGGTAAGGAACAAGTGAGGGAACAGGGGTTGTGTAGTCTGGAGAAAAGGAGGCTCAGCAGAGACCTTATTGCTCACTACAACTACCTGAAAGGACGTTGTAGTGAGGTAGCTATTGGTCTCTTTTCCCAAGTAACAAGTGATAGGACAACAGGAAATGGCCTCGAGTTGCACTAGGGGAGGTTTAGATTCAATATTATGAAACAGTTATTCACTGAAAAGATTGTAAAGCATTGAAACAGGCTGCCCAGGGAAGTGGTGGAGTCACCATCCCTGGAGATATATTTGTAAGACATGTAGATGTGGTACTTAGGGACATGGTTTAGTTGTGGACTTGACAATGTTAGGTTAATGGTTGAACTCAATGGTCTTAAAGGTCCTTTCCAACCTAAATGATTCTATGATTCTAATACATAACTGCACCGGGGGCTGTAAAATAGAAGGCAGTAATGAAGGCTTTATATTAAAAATGGAATAGGAAATAAGGAAATAAATTAAATGTTTGCCTTTGATCCCCCTAGTAATATCTCAATATGACAAGCTGGAAAGAGAAAAAAAGCATATCTTAGAAGATGGAGCCATAAAAGTTTTAAACCCCATCACAATCAGATACTTTTCACAGACATTTCAAAGAAGAAGAGAAATATGCCCGTAGTCCCGGGCTGTCTCTGGTCTTTATCCACCCATAGATCCAGATCCCAAAAGATCCTGTAATTTAGAAGACTAGGAAATAAAATAAAATTAAAATAAAATGCTGAGGTGGCACTAAGTCTGATTCAGGAAACCTGTGACCAATTTGCAGTCCTTGTTAGGCACAGGGCAATTACTTTTTATTACCTATGGGTTCAAGATTTTATTTGAAAGAGGAACATCTCCCTCTCATTTTAATTATTTCCATTATCCCATTTTAATTATTTGCATCAAGAACAGTTTCATTTGCAGCCATGGGCCTCTGGTCCTCAGCATACACAGACAGTCACTGCCCCAAAGAGCTGCAGAGCACCTGGGCAACAGAGGATGGAGAGAAAAATTAGCATTGTTCTTAGCTTACAAGTGAAAACCTGAGACAAGGAAAAGGATTATATACCTGCATCCATGGTAGGAGTGTTCTATTATAAATATATTTCTTCAGTTTTCCACCACAAATGCACAGCTAAACTATGTAGTTTAAGTGCACTTTAGGTTATACAATTCCTGTATGGTAAGGACAAGTCTCAAAATGGAGTATGCAATGCTCTTCCAATCATTATGCCATGCAGGCTACACTCAAATTCAACAGGAGCCTCAGGAGTTTTAAACCTCCATTACCCATTTCACCTAACAGTCTGATTTAAGCAGCTGTCTATTGCTGATTTCCCACTTACCTTCCTACAAGATGACTGCAGGTATCTGCAAGTAATATTGTGCACATAAACCACCTGCAATCAGCAGCTGTTCATGCAGAATGTAGATAGGAGAGGTTTTCCAAGCAGACAGCAATCTCCTATAATATGGAAGAGCTGCATTTGGCTTTAGTAAGCCAGAGCTGTGTTTTAAAACTGGGGAAGGGTAGGGGCAGAGAGCTGAGAAAGGAAAGAATCTCTGAAAGAAAATGCACTTCTGGAAAGCAGTTAATGGAGTAGATCAAGTTTTTCATCAGACTTTAAACCTGGAAATATTTTAGAAGAATTTCGAAGAATATTTCCCTTCAGTCAACCAAAAACTTGTTTTTGCAATCATCAGCAGAGAAATCTATATTCCTGCAAATTTGCATCAACTAAGAAGCACAGAGATGCTAAAATACAGAGTTATTTTTACCAGTGTTGGAGCATTGAACTTCATCAGTTTTCCCAAAACTCCCCCTGGCACATCATGGATGCCAGGGACTGATTTGAACTGACTCCTGACATCTGGGTGGGTGGAAGTGGTTACTCCTCAGTTTTAAATTACTTTTTCAGACATACCTAAGAGGGGGGAAGTAAAGAGTTTTTAACCAAGAGAAAACAGAGAACTGCCTTTAAGGGAAGTTCTGGGACAAAATGCTGAGTGTCAAGTCGTAGAAATGTAGAGATTTATTTTTTGCCATAGAGGATTTGACATGCATATTGATAAAAGTGCTTCACAGAATATTCCCAAGTGACTTAAGTGCCATATGCAAGCCTGTAAACCAATCTCTATTAGACACAAGGAATTGACGTGACATGTTTTTACCTGATGTTTATCAATGGCCGATTTTCACACCTTCCACTGAAACAGCTGATATTGGCCTCCATCTGGTTGTTAAATTAGATATCCCTAGGGTTCAATCTGCTGTGTAATTCCTGTGCAAAGCAGAATGTTATTTAACAAAGCTAAAATGGAATACAAGTTAGTGAATTACTAAAACCCAGGAAATGTTGATATGTATTGACCATTTATACTGGCAACCCCCCCCCCCCCCCTCCAAATTTAACTTCAGTTGATACCATAATCCATCTTTGTTTAAAAAAATATTTTTATTATTACTTGGTAGATATCCACTGTTAAGAGTGGAAGTAAAAAATGCAAGCCACACTTCTCAGGATTTAAAAATACTTCTTTAACTCATCACTATGGAATTACATTGCACAGTACTGTAGAGTCCCAAGAAGGAGGCAGAGCTAACAGATACACTGTACAGGGGGCCCTTTCTCTAACTGCTTACTCTAAAGGGTGCAAAGTAGGGAAATGCTTTTTGATTAGCTAGTTTTGAAATCCACACTAACAGATATGTACGGGACAATTCTACTGGGCCTATGGTAACATAACAGTCAGGGCTAAGAAGTTATGGAAATTATTATTGGCTGGAAGGCCAGTAGCAAGCAGGCATCGATGCACAGAACAACAATATAGAAAATTAGAAGCCCATTGTTTGTAAAAGGAGTGCCTCCAGCTGCAACAGGAAAATGACTAAGGCCAGGCAGTTTTTCAAAGGCTTTTATCAGGTTGAGAACATCATTGAGGAACATGTTTACAAAAGCCCAATTAGAAAAGGGCTACAGAGGACGACACTAAACATACAGGCTAGTATGTCACCCCTCAATATCCATCAACTGGTGCAAGCATCTTCTCAGCATCTTCACAGGTATCAGACCACTGTGCTCTGTGGAAAGCCAGAAATTGCAAGGAGAAGGGTCAAATTCCTTGAAATTTGCTCTGTTGCATCCCACTTTCCAAAGATGCAGTAACCACTGAAAGCTCCCAGGAAGGTGCTCCCAGACAGCAAATGAAGATGGAAGAACTTCCATATTTTTACAGAACAACTGCTTTCAAGTGCAAATAGATACTCCATAGCCCTTGGGAGAGCTTAAGCATGCTTATTTTGAGGGGAATGGATGGTACTAATTTATTCTTTTGTACTCCCCTGATCTCCAGGCAGACAAAACCAACCCAGAGTTCAAAACAAAGCCTTCACACCCAGACAAGTCAACCTCATGGATTGGCAGCTAAAAAGAAAAAAAAAGAAGACTAAATAAGTGGTCTGTATTTCAGAAGTCAGGATTTCAGGAGAAACTTCTGAGTGCTTTTCAAAGTGTTAATTACATCTGCTTTTTAAAACTAGTTATTACTGCAGACTGTCATCATTAACTGAAGAAATTCTGACTCACACGTGACCCAAGTGCTGCAGCCTTGTGCATTTAACAAGGTAGCAACTGTTATCCTGAATTAAAATGCAGAAGAGAGTCAGGTTACTCTATGCTGCATCCATGTTTTTGTTGATTGCAGAAGATGTTGCTGAGTGCACAGCACTCTTATGAAGTCAGAACATTTTTTTTTGGTTCATAAATATTAATTCAAGGCACTCAACCTCAAAAATTTGGAAGTCTTGGCTTTTAAAATTATTATTCATTGCACAATGATATTTTAATTGGAAATAGATAATTACCAGAATATTAATTCTGTTCAACTCTCTTGGAATCAGTATGAGTTTATCTGCACAAACAGAAGCACTGCAAGTGCTTGGCTGTATCTTAAAACTGGGAAATGTCTCATTATGTTGTGTGTAAACACTATGCAAAATGCATATTTTATATCTAGACGTCTACTATATTATGTAGAGATGTTTCCAAAGGGTGAGGTCTGTGAGAGTAACTGAATTTTACCCAGACAGAGCCTTTTATAAAATCAAAGTAACGCACAGGCTCTGATTAGTTTCAAATGTGAATGAAAAGCTTGTCAAGCTTGACAAGAGCATTTTGCAAAAACCTGATGAAATCTGAAGGTGACTGATAATATGTTAACAACACACTGTTTCAGTGGGATCACTTGATTTTTGAAGGATTAAATTATCCCTGTAAGAAAGCCCAGTTTTGACAAAAGCAAAGCAGAAAAATCAACAGAAAGTTGAGTAGCTTCTAGGAGGGACTCCCTGCTGAACCATTCTTCCAAGATCTCCAGTGCTGGAGGAATTAGCAATGCCTAGGGTGTTTCTCAGGGTACCCAATTGTCTGTCAAACCAATACGTCTAAGATAGTTGTCCTGCTACACTGATGCAAAACATCTCACTGTTATTGCTTCAGGCTTTGTTTCTGGGTGGAAGGAAAAAAAATTTTTTTTTTCCTGAACCAGGTTACCTTTCTGAATCTCTTCGCACCCTACAACTGTCAGAATTTTTCTTATCCTTTTATTTTGAATGCATGTAAATTGCCACATGTAAGCAGAGACAGTAACAGCTTCAGGATGAATGAGTTATTCCCCCCACCAGTGCTGAACTTTTTATCTTCTAAGAAATGCCTTTTTCCTTTTGATACCGAGTATAAAACATTTCAATATTCAGTGCGCCAAGGGGCACAGCAGCTATGGCAGATGCATTCTCCTAATACTCTCTAGCAAGTCCCTGGTGTTATTATACTGAATAGTGGATTACCCATCCAAAAGAAGCAGCTTCTAGAGGGACAATCAGGAGAAAGACATTGAACTCTTCTGTCTCAGACAATTAAGATGATCTCCTGAAAGACAGAGAAGAATGACTCCCAGTCTTTGCAGAGGGACTAATGAAGACTGATTCCTTGCAGCTACAGTACAATTCCCCAGCTCCACACCCATCCGTCCTTCTGCGCTTGCAGTAACCTCAGCTCCCCTCCATGTCCTCAGCTGCCTCTGCAGTGAAGGTGAAGCCACATGTCATGTACAGCTGGAGCTGGAGGTGTCCTGATCGGCCAGCTGGCCACTGCTGACATCATTTGTGAGCATGAAGCCAACAGCCTCAGGTCTGCACAGGAAGGGGTTATCAGGCAGACCTGGAATCCAGAAATCATTGACATTCCCACCTTTCTATGAGATTTGATTGGAGGTAATGAATAAGTTAGGAGTATTACTGCTGAAAGAGAGAGACATTTCTCAGACAATGTGTTGGTAACTTTTCTTTCCTTATGAAAGTCAAAAGGGGGAAAAAACCCAACGTGTTATGCACAACCTTAATAAAAAGCCAGGCTTTTGGAAGCTAGAAGAACCAGGATGTCTGTATAGCGTTTCTGAGCAAAAGTTCAGGCGTGGATCTGCTAGCACTGCTGTTCTATTCCTCAACCTTGTTCTCCCTCTGCAATCGTCATTTCTAGTAGAGGACTTACAGGGCTTAGTGTTGCTGAGTTCTGCACAAGCTACACTTCAAACATTGGAGTCTTGCTTACGTTTGAAAAAACATACATTTCAGCAGGTCATTTGCATATGGCAAAGAGGCATCAAAAATCTCTGCGGGCAGTGAAGTAACCATGTACTGAAGTATTTCTTGAGGAGAGGCAGTCATTGCTTTCAGAACAAGTCAGACTTGATGCAAGTAAAGACGTGGACAAACTGTATCTCCAGCCTCACTTCTAATTCCAAGTTCTCTGTATTTACAATGAAAAAATGTAAAAAAACCACAACCTGTCAACCCTGGAAGCAGAGCGGTACTATAACGTCACGCATGGAAAAAAAACCCAAAACTAAAACCAGTTGGCTGCATTGAAAAGTTCCTTTCACAGATGACATATGGATTATAACTTTTTAAGTCAAATAGTGATGATTAAAAGTATACTTTGGGAAAAACATTAAGACTTTGGTTTTAGTAGTGAAGGACTTTTTCCAGAGTGGCACTCTGAGAAAGTACCATTTGGGCCACCTATTTTGTTCCAACTTTGATGACTCTCATACTCACTGTAAGGAGGGGCCTTTGAGAAGTGCCAGGACACCAGTTTGTAAGTAAAGCACTGCCAAAATGCTGGGTGCAGTTCATAGTGCCAGAAGGGCATCCTGCAGGTAAACAGGCAGGGATGAAGCCAGCAGGACCCTGTGGCCAGAGGCAGAACCAGGCTGGTAAAACCCTGGGTTTCAAGGCTTTCCTGGCACCCTTCACCTGCCCTATTGAGTTACCCAATAGTCCTCCTAGTCATGGGCAAACCCCATGTTATAGTTAATGTGCTTTAAAGCAACCTCATGCCACCTGGATAACACATTTTCTGCCGTAAAGCTGAATTCTCAGTAACAGGTCATATTTTCAGTCCTGAAAGTTTCTGATCTAGTAAATACTCATTTGGCCAATGGCTCATCAGTCACAGATCCACTAATGAAACCATAAAAAAGCCCACTGGACTAAATTAGATATTAATGTAGAAATGGCCCAGGAGCTCTGGAGTCAACCCTGGAAGTCAACATCAGCTGCTGTTATGGCTGTTAAGGAAACACAGAAACAGGCATGAAATAACTTGCAGGTTGAGTTTTAAGATTAAAAAAATCTACCCAAATAGACTAAGCTAAACTTATTACTACTTTGACAAATTCTCAGGAGTTTAACAGCTTGGAAAGCTGGTCTTGCTTCTGCAGTAGGATTTCTTTATCATTTGTCTAGACTAGTTAATAAGATTCCTTTAAAATACCTAAAACTAATTTTTAAATTAATGAGTGAATATAACTTCACCAAGCATTATAAATTCATTAAAGTATTAAATACAGCTTCTCTACAGATTGCCAAGCTATTAAAATTCCCATTCGTGAATATTATTGAAAAATGTATACAAAACCTCATTTTCTATTTGGTTTTAGAAGAACAAATTTAAGCTTTCCAATTAAACAGTCCTTATGTGAATTCTTGTGAGGGAAAAAGAGAAAAGTCTCATAATACGTATGTTCAAATGAGGGAAAAGATAAGCCATAACTGATTTCATTTAATTGTTCCTGAGGGAAGAAGAAGATTTGTATGCAAACCCCTTGCCAGCTGGTGGTGACTTCAACCTCCTATTTTTTTTCTACTCAAAACATTAGTTAAAAACTGTACCTTCCTAATGGACAAGAGTGCAGTTCTGCATTGCATTGAACAATTCCATTCCCCAGAGAGCAGAAGCAAAGGGTGGTGGTACTCAGTCATAGAAGTTGCTCATCACTCCATTGCAGAGAGGAGCAAGCGGTAATGGTTTTAAACTGAAAGAGGGTAAATTTACACTAGATAGAAGGAAGATATTTTTTTAAATGGGGGTGGTGAAACACTGCAACAGGTTGCCCAGAAAGGTGGAAGATACCCTGCAAACATTCAAGGTCAGGATGGACAGGGCTCTACAACCTGATCTAGTTAAAGATGTCCCTCTTCACTGCAGGAAGGGATGGACTAGATGACCTTTAAAGGTCCCTTCCAACCCAAAGCATTCTGTGATTGTACGACACCTCAGAAGTCCAGCACAGCAAAAACAAATTTCCCCCAAAATAGTAAGTATTTCTTAGCCTACCATTAGAGAATTAATTATAAACAGACATGCAGTGACCAAACTGATCATGCCAATGTAGCTATATGAAACATTCTTTGCTGATACTTAAGTTCTGTGCTGTTCCCATGGCAAGGGATAGAAGCACATAACTCACTGGCACAGCTAGGCACTCAGGCAAGACAAACAATCCATCATCAGGCAGCTTAAATCTCAATTGTACCTTTTACCCTGTGGGAAAAATCTACAGGGTGTCTTGTAGGAGAAGGCATTTTAAAATTACTTTGTCACAAACACAGAAACCATACCATCTTTTTGCAAGAGACTGGTCTCAAGCTAGCACAGCTGGATTTTAGGCTGCAGCACAAAGACCTTTTTCTGTGCCCTCTCATCTTTTTTAACATCTCTGTAAATTTGTCTCAGATCAATGCATTCTAGTCTCTGTTTAGTTAATTTACCCGCTTTACAATTTATATACAAATCCACATCTCCTCTAATTTAGCTAATCAGTTCATGCAGTCTGAACACTTCACTAACCCCTCAGAAAGGCAGATTTACAGTATACTCCTACATAAACCTTAATCATTAGTTTAGAAAAGGAGCAACATCTAAACAGGCTAGCACAGTAAAAGCTAGGGACACCAACTCAGCATTTTGACCCATTTGCCACAGAGGCTTGCAGTTTGCTGTGTCCCAGACCTTTATATCAAAGACGTGTAGAGAGACAGCAAATGGTTGGGCTTTTTTTCTTTACCTCCTGAATTTGCACTACGGCTTCCAGATCTCAGCACAGAGATCTCAAGGAGCATGTTGTGCTCATCAGTCCTGTGGCTTTAATGACACGTTCCTCTTCAGGTGCAAATTACCCTCTTCTGAAGAGGTGATTTCATTTGCATTCAGGTGCTCACATACCCACCCCAGGTACATCCAGGCTCTCCTTGTTCTCATGCACCCTTCAGCCCCCACTCACACTATTCTGTCTTGCAAGGCAATGGGGTTCAAGTATGACTCACAGCCTAATGGAATAATTCTAGCTTCAAGAAATCCCTGATGTGATGTGTCTTTGAGGATGTAGTGAATTTAACACTAGAGAAACCAAAGTAGTACACCAGCTGCCAAATCCATTACTCCAGCTGCTGATAATGCAAACATATACATTTTGGTGCCTTCTGGACTCAAGTCCTAGCATATGTACCAGGCTGTACAAAGTGTTATTCAATGCCTTGTAAGAAACTCAAGATCTGTTTTAAAATAAACTTTTCCTTAAAGAGGCTACAAGAGAACAACTAATTAGGAGACTTAATTTTTCTTTTATATTGTTACCCAGAGTAGCCTGAAAAAAGAGTGCTTTCTAGACATTTAAGAATTGTAGTGCAACTAATTAAATATTTTCCAAACAATGGATAACTTCAAGCACCTTTCAGATTTTTTTTTTAAATCTAAAAAATCAATTGACAGGGGAGAGATAGGGAACACAATTCAAGAACTCAATACTCCCAACTCAAATTGTTGACGTAAGCCAAGAGGAAAATGGAAGTTGACAAGAGAGGCAAAAAGTACATTCTGAGAAAGCTTTAAAAGGCATATTCTGGACTCCTACTCTCTGCAAGCAAATACTTGTTGAAAAAAGGCTATTCACTTCCCAGCCTCCATTAGCATCACATTTTTGTTTTGAGCTCTTTTGTCCTGCTCCCCACAACCAGAACCTGCTCCCCACCACCTGCTCCCCATTAGTGACCAGAACAGTGTTCTAGTTACAGGTTATATAATTATTATTTTGACATTACTCTTAAAACCAGACTTATGCAAGTATAGCAGTGCTATAAAGAAGCTAAAGGGGGCCTATGGAAGTTCCTCAAAACAGCTTTGTATGTTTTTAGTTTTCCACAACGTTGCTAGCCTTTTGGCTCAGGCTAGTTGAAAACAATATATACAACCTAAAAACCCACATGACCCAGTTACTGGCCCAAGGTAGAAAAACCTTGAAGTTGACAAGTCAATCTTATCTGAAAACAAACCATCATACAGACCAACATGTCGTTTGTGGTGATCATAGGAATGAGTTGTCACTATATATTGTAAGGTGTTTTAGAAGTCAACAGAACATTAATCTACTCAACAGATATAGGGTTTTCTAAGTGTTCTTTCAAAACTATTTTATAATAAAACACTACAAGTCTTGTAACTGAGTCTAAGCACTTTAACATTGCTAGACCAATATTAAATAAGTCCCTGTTAGTCTGAGCCCACTACATCTAAAAAGGTATTTTGTTCCAGCAATAGCAAAGTAGTCAGTGGATTTTATCCTGGATATCACTATAAGCAATTGAAATGTAATTTGATATTTTACTTATATGTGGATTCCATTTTTAGTAACTACAAAGTCATTTCATTACATCAACTGTACTCAGTTTTTTGACTTCCCACAGTTTCTAGCTCATCACTACTGAGACAGAAGTGCAACCAGCATGGATTTTGTCCAGCATATTAGACTATCCATAGGATATTCAGAAGCACCGGGAAACGGGGCTGAAAGACAAGGCTACAACATAGGTCTAAGGGCCATCCAGGAGACAGGGCCAAAAAAAACCCTGAAGACAGATATCTTAAAGCATAAGTCAGGTCAGGGCCAGGTCTGAGCCTATATGAGCTTCCTGGGTGACTGATCAGGGGGTCAGAAGATGTCCCAGGTGTGGCCGGTCAAGGTCATTAAGGCCCATTCCTTTCTTAGGGCACTAGCAGTGAGAAACTAAAGGGTGAGGAGGTGGATTGGCTGCAGAGCTCTGGGGTTTATGGAGAACTTGATGTGTCTGGATAGTAAACCAAAGACAAAAGATAAGCCATGCCACATGGAGATACCAATTGAGAAGTAGGACTGGAACGTAGATAGTGGAGATGCCAAAATTCACAGAAGTAGAGATATTGTACTGTAAATCAAAAAACTTTAAAAACCACCAACAAAACAGACAAAAAATGGGAGTTTGCTGTGCAAACTCCTCCCAAGGGCAGAAACAGGACTAATGGTGCAATGCAGAGGTAAAGCTGAAATACTCAATAGAAGCTCAGAAAGCAGTAACTCTGGGCTGTGAAACCATGCTCTGCCCCAAAGTCTGCAGGTTTCTTATCTCTTTTCTTTTTGTTGTTGTGAGTCTGGTAATGTGTCATATTCTCTCTCCATCTTTTCACCCACAGCATGGTTCATCAAGCACAGAGATGGGCTTTTTCTGCTGACTCCTCTATATTGCTCTGCTCATGTGTTAGATGATAGAAGGTGTATGGTGAAAAAAACACAAGAGAAAGTGATTCTCTTGACCAAAATGCAACTAAGGGAAAGCCAGGACAGTAAACTTGTCCACTGCAGTAGTTTTTATATACCGAGCAAGTCAATCACACATATTTGCCTAAAGTTTGCCTTTATATTTTGTGCCTAAACTCCCTCTCTCTAAAGTAGGAAAGAGATAAGGAGATTATATTATTGCAGGAGATGCACAACTAAATGATGTTATTCCAAAATGCTTATTTTAATTCCCAATGCAAATTCGGTTGTTAATAACAATGGAAAAATTAAAGCTTACTGGCTCAGCACTACCTGTCTTCTGCCTGGATTCAAGCAGGAACCCATGCGAAAGCATACTTAAGTGTTATATGTGTCTAAAGCATATAAAAGAAAGCCTGCTCACCAAGACCTGAACTGAGATTGCACAGGCAGTTTTGTTCTCAGTGTTTTCTACTGCTGAGTGTTTGACTTCAATATCTGCATAATGTTCCTTTGAACATTTCTTTGAGTGTATGATGTACCTAAAGTTAATGTGCTCTTCTAGATACTTAGAGCAGGATTAATGTAGCTCCAACTGAGGCTGGTAAGCCCTTCCAATATGCTTATTAAAGTTAACAAGCTGGCTTATTTGAATAAGAGTTTTAGGAACAAGGGAATGCTATTTAGACCTCACATTACATAACACTTATCCTCTTCAAAATACTTTAAGAAATGTATCTAACTGTGAAACATTTTTAGAGTATCTTGCTGCTTTTAAGAACATTAAGAATTTTTTAAAAATTGTAAATGGAGTTTGAATTCAACAATCCTGGTCATTTTAAAAGATCTAGTAGGAAATATAAGCATACAGGACTGAGAGCTATTTTTTTCTATTGGCCTTGTAAAGACTTCCCAGAGACTTCTGACAAGTCTGAGTAGTCTATCAAATTATGCACTTCCCATGTAGGCTTCATTAATCTACATAGAATGTGTCGTCCATCAATATTAAAAGTACCTTAACAAGGGGAGAGGGCAGACACTGAGACCAGTTGTGTCTCATCAATTGCTGTGCAGCAGATCAACATCAATAAATGATTATGGCATGGAACAGACCATTTGTACAGTGAGGCTGTTCCTAAACCCATCAATTTAGGGGCTAAGAATGAAATGCAATTTTTATATTACTTATGCTTATCTCTATTTGGTTTCATTTTACTTTCCTCCCTCCATCTATTTTCCTCTGCTCTCCTCAGCAGTTGACATTTCTGGCTGGAAAAATCATATCTTCAGGTGATTCGGCTTTTGTTATTCTCCTCTTTCTTTCCCCCCTTTTCCCTTTCCTTCATGATACTTTTTAGCTTTCCTTTTAAGTAATTTTCAGCTTTCCTTTCTGTTTGTTTCTTTTTTCTCCTCCTTTCCAGCTTCCTCTCTCCCGTATGTATTTTTCCTTTCTCAAGTTCAACTTCTGCTAAAATAACCACTGTGGCAGGTGCAGCCTCCCTCACAGAAAGCTGACAAGAAGCGAGGGTTTCCCAGAGACCTGAAGAAGATCTGTTTGACACCTCACAGCCGTTAAAGAACTGCTCGTGATGATTAACCGGTGTCTCAGGGCCCAGGCCCTCAGCCTGCCTTTGTCATGGGCTGGCCCCAGATAACTAGAATTACCACAGTGTACTTGATGAGTGTATAAATGGAGCCTCGCTGAAGAGCCAATTTTGAGTTGGTTCCCTCAGAGCAAGTGGATCTTGCAGCCATGAACCCTCCCCTTGGCTGTATGGTACTCTGTCCAAGGATATTTCCATGGATTGTGTGAGCCTCTGAGGATTGAGTGAGCCTCCCCCATATCTTTGGTGGGTGACTTCCTTCTGAGTATCCTTGTGTGGGAGGTTTTCCCTTTAGGAATGAGTTTACACACATTTTGGTTCATCTTTCTAGAAAGAATATTCCTTAAATCTTAGGAATTAGTGGTGTAGTAGTATATTCCCCACTGACATCTGAACTTTCATTTTCGTCAGAAGTGCCGAGTAATTTTGGTTACAATAAATTTGCATTTTGTTAAGATTGTGTAATTAATTTGCTGCTTCGTGGATCTTGAAAACAAGGCACTTAAAACTGTGAAAACAAGGATTGTTATGATCTTTCAGCCAACATCATAGTGCTAATATGTAAAATGCTTCCAATACCAAACCTCTCCTTTCAGCTGACTTTTTAGGAAATATTTTTGAACAATATTCTCTCTGACGTCACGTGCTCATCGTGAGTTCTGCACATTTCAAAAATGCAGATGACTGATACAGGTTTTAGGAAAGATGTAATTTGCCATGGGGCACACATGCTAGTCACTACCTCTGTTCTTAAAGGTGATGGCAAACTTCCAAGATGCATCTAACAAAAATTATGTTTGATGGGCTGTTTTGGGCTGCATAGGATCATCTCTCATCTCCACAGGTTCTTGTAAATCACTGTAGGTCAAGATCAGGGTAAAATCTTCAAGTTTGCCTAAAGCAACTTTAAAGCCACCGACTTTCTACCTTTTAAAAAGTGGCTTAGATAGAGGTTTAAGCTGTTGAGTCTTATAATCACCTTAGAAATTGTTTTCTAGTCTATCTTCCTCGCATGAAAGCTCTTTATTTACCAAAAGTATAAAAAATGCCTAACTTTGGCCACAAAGTATTGCTGAAATGTTGTCTGTGGCCAGTAAGACTTGGAAGTGACTTGCTGAACTGAGAAGATTGACAGGGACAGTAAAGGGTAAATACTCTGACCTTTATAATACAAGTGATTATGCTTGGAACTAAGCATGGAGAGAAAACACTCCTCTCAGGAAAGCAGCAGTGAATACTTGAATTATTTTTCTCTCTTCCAGAATCCATGCCAGAAACAGGAATTTCCTCAAGCAGTTCCATTGCAGCAGATTAGGTTTTTAGATTAAATGTTCTTGCCCAGGCTGCAAACCAAACCTCATTCTTGCCTCATTTAATGTGGTGGCTGTCTCGGTTTGAGTTATAACAAAACTCATTCTGTTCAGTGATTTTACTCCCCACAGGTTCTCTGCTGCCAGTTTCTGGGGATCCTATCAAATGAACATCCTGGGTACAAAGCACTGCTGATCACTATGTGTCCTAGCAAGCAAAGGCCTATGTTAAAGTTACTCTTGCTCTGCAACTACAGTCTCTGAACTACACCAGGCTCTCTCCTGCATGGGAATGCATCAGGAAAACCAGCTTTGCAGAGTGGTTTTCTTCAGCATTACAAAGTGAGAGGATTTTATCCTAATTCCTACTGCTCTGTTTTTATCTTATCCCACAGCAGGCAGAAGTGAAGACTCAGCTGCATTTGCCTGAAAAACTGTGCTGATGGAAAAAAAAGTTCAAAAGAGTGTCTCGAGTATAATTGTAAAGCTTCTTGTGCCGCAGAGGAATGGGGAAGGCTCTATTCAAAGAAAGTCAGTGTATTTGGGAAGCTCAGTAAATCAACTGGAAGCTTGTTTTTCTAAGGCTGATTTATGCCAACATGGAGATCCTCACACAGTGGGAAGCAGCACTCTGCTGATCTGAACACAGCTACTTGGTTTGGTGGGGGGTAAAAGTCTAGTCCCAAGCATGTGTGATTCTCTCCTTGTGCTGATGCAATAATCACCACTGTGCCTGGGGAAATTTTTGCACTTGTCTCCTCTGCTTTTTACAGCCTAGTGACCCTACAATACACTGTTTATTTCCTTGCTTTTATTACAGGTTATCCATGCTGATGTGGCAAGCTGGATTTCTGGCTGGGTGTAGCTCCCTGTATGAGCTTTGGTGCCATGGGCTTGGTGGCAGTGTAAGCACAGCAGCAGAGGCATTGCTGCAGCCTTACTGCTTGTACTGGAGCCCCAGGGCTTACCTGCTTTGTCCAGCTCAGCCCATGCTGTCATTTCATGTACTGGTGACACACAGGCTGAAAGCCTCTCCAAGCCTGGGTTTGCCTCTGCATATCAAGAGCGTGCTTTTCTCCCTGCAGCACGGCATATCCTGAGGGTAGGAGTTACTCTGAGTTGTGTTTCCCTGCCAGCAGTGGTTTATGATGCTGTATTGATCTGGCTTGCATCTTACATAAAGCAGCAGGAAAAACTCATCCACATGCTGCTGCTCCTGCTTGGTTTATCATTTTAAAATTCATGGTCCATTTGACTAGCACTGCATCTGTGTTTGTAGGTTAGACACAGGTCCCTCTGGGTCAGCTTTACCTCAGCTGTAAATCTAGGTCAGCTGGCTGTGTGCAGTATGTTTCTTATCCTTTGAAGCACAGGTCCTTACACGCGGCTTTACAGTACATTGCGTTTTCCCATCTTTTAAAAAAAGCTCATTTTGCTAGAGCAGCCAGTGATTAAGCTGCTTGTAACATTAGCTGTCCTACCAGCATGGCAGCAAAACATTTTTCAGTCTAGATATTGCACATTCGTTAGGAGGGCATTTTCTACTGTTTCACTTGAGGGTTTTCCTGCTAGTTTTTTTGTAAGAAGATACTGATCTTAGCCCAATCCATGAAAGTAATTATTATCAGATGTGACAGTTGATGTCCATAAATTGAAATAAGTCCTTTGGCTTTTCTGCTGTACTCAGAGTCTGTCTCTTCTGATGTAAACTTTAAGGCTCTGATGGGCTCTTGCAGATGCAGGAATGAACAAATCTTAGGTTTAACATCAGAGTTTTAATGTCTACATGTAAAAAGGATTCTCACAAACCTGCAAGGAACCAGTTGGGTTCAGTTACACTGCTGAAGTATCTCCTTTATCCTATACATTTGCGATATTGTTCAAATAAGGCAGAAAGTGATATATGTGTACATGCTTGTAGCCTTTAATCTTAGATATGATGCTTAATACGAAGTGAATTTTGAGGGGGCCAAAATCCTTAAGAAACTGAGGTTTACACAAGCCTGATGTAAGAGGAAAAGTCAAGAAAGGTTTTCTAAAAAGGAGAGCAATGGGTTCACAAGTCAGAAAATGTATGAGAAAAATATTGCAGAGAACATGAGTGACATTGAGCTCCTTTCTACGTAGCTGCAGGTACCCTTCAGTTACCTGTAGGATCATGATGAGATACAGAGATGGCAGGTGCTGCAGAGCTCGCTTGAGCTAAAGCTATGTGTGTTTCCACAGTTCTTAGGCAAATGTCCATTTAAAAAACCATGGCAATCTGCAGAAGAGAGGTAGATGAGAGATGGAACAGAACCATATCAGGAACTTCTTTCATTCTAGTTAAGGGTTGAGGCTGAAATAAACAGAAAAATCAATAGACATGGCATCCAAACCCGACCAGCCATGGGCAGCCTCTGCCTCCCTGCACAGGACTCCCCAGCATCCCATCAAGGCTGTCCATCCCTCATCATCCTGACAGTAAGAAGATGCTCATCCTGGGCTAACCATGTCACCAACCTCACTGTGACACCACTGGTGCTCTTCCCGTTGTCATATGGCCATGTTGTAGAGGGCAGTGCCTCCGTCCCACCGTCCTCAGCGATTCTTTCTGAACAGCCTGTAGCCATCCATGGCCACACTCCAGTAATAGGATTCATCCCACCAAGTTTCAGTAATAGCAACCAGGTCAGAACTTTCTTAGCAGCGTGGTGGCTTCCAACTTGTCCTATTTGTTGCTCAATCTATGTGCATTGGTGTAGAGGCACTACAGCTGGGCTGTCAGACATGTCACCTTCTAAGGAATTCCCCTTAATTCCTTTGAGGTATTTCACCAGTGTTTCCCTGTTCTCTCCTATCCACTCAGGGAGCCCTTGACTGATCTCTGTAAGACTTCAGCTGTGCTACAGTGTATCCAGCACACCTCATTGCAAGAGGTTGATGGCCCTCACTAGCACCCTGTCCCTCTAACCATAGCGTGTCATCCCACAGCTTGTCACAGGTTATGACCCTCCCTGTTTAATTTCAATTTAAAGCCCTGTCAATGAGCACCACAAAGACCCTCCTCCCCTTTTGAGAAAGGTGAGTCCCATCTGATGCCAGCAAGCCTGGTGCTACGTAGGCCATCCCATTATCGAAAAATCCAAAACTGTAGCAGTGACACCAGGTATGGAGCCATGTATTAATCGACTGGATTTGTCTGTTTCTTCCAATGTTGCTGCCTGCAACTGGAAGGAGAGAAGAAAAAAGTAACCTGTGGCCCAGATTCCTTCACCAACCATCCCAAAGCCCTGAAGTCTCTTTTGATTGCTCTTGGACTACAAGTTTCTGTTTCATCTCCACTCACATGGAGGATCAATAACAGGTAATAGTCCAAGGGCTGTACCAGGCTAAGAAGTTTCCTAGTGATATCCTTAACCAGGGCACCAGCAAGGCAGCAGACTTCCCCGAGATGAGGATCTTTTCAGAATATTGGGCCCTCTGTTCCCATCAGAAGGGAGTCATCTACAACATAACCCTTCTTTTCTTCCTCATGGAGGTGGTTGTGTTACGGGGGGTAGGCCTTTCTGACCTTGGTAATACCTCTGGTGTAGATGGACCATCGCCCATTGGCTGGCTTTCCACATCCAAAGCCTCATAACATTTAAGCTGCTGCCTTCAGCCTTGGGAGAGGAAGAATGCAGAGTCCCCTTGATTTTTTTTTTCTATCTATCTAGTGGGTGCTCCTGTTTCTATCTCAGGGAGGGGAGGGCATGTCTCCACTAGTCTATCTCTTGTTCAGCCTCCCTGATTCTCCTTAACAATTCAATTTCCTCTTGCAGCTCTGTCAGCAGGCTGAGCAGATTGTCCCCTGGTCACACCACACACATCTCTTCTCACTATTGCCACCTGTTACCATTGAAAGGCCCTGGCACTCCCTGCAGCCTGAGACCTGGATGGCTGTGTGTTTTCATGGGAGTTCTGTCTGGGTTGCCACATCCATTCTGGTGGTTGTAGAAAACATGGCTTTCTGCTGTGTGAAGACCATAGCTAAGCTCCTTCTGAGAGAGTGCTGACCATGAATTGAACTCACTTAGAGAGTAGGGTCACCTCAGTAGGATGACTGTGCCCTTCCTACACACACTTCTGTATGAGTTACCATGCAAACTGCTGCGCCATGCCCTGGCTGACATGTCACGTGCTGTTTGCCTGCTGTGTATGTACCCCATCATCATCCTACAAAGAAACGAAAGGTACACCATGAACAGTCTTCTGTCTGTGACATGCCCATGACATCACAAGAGCTGGTGCTAGTAACTGATTAGAGGCCCAGCTCTCAGCTACCCAGAGAAGTTTATGGAGCTCCATTTGCCTGTGGTTTCAAAGCTCCCTGCATGACCAGGGCTAGGGCTGAGGTGGAACACAGAAGGAGCTTGCTGTCATGTGTTTGTACCCATGTCCAGTTTATGGCTGTCACAGACAGCAGAAGCAAGAACCACAGCAGACACCCTCTGTCTCCATGAGCAGCCCCATCCTTGCAGGCCGGGGGCAGTGTCATCCTCATGCCAAGGCTCTTTATCCTAGGAATCTGAGACAGCCAGACACCTGTCCTGGGACAACACTGTCACTTCTCCCACAGTGACCCCACTGTGGACAGCCCCAGCACCCTTACCTTTCCCTCTGTACCTGCTCTTCTCAGCCTTTGCTCACCTGCCTGCTTCTCAGACAGCCTGGCCTGGCACAGCCCTTTTTATACCTGTCTGGGGCTAATCATGTAACTTTATCACAAGGGTGGACACCTCCTGATTGTAAGATGATGATGCTGTACAGATCTGACATCAGATCTGTACAACAACAGGGTGTCATACAAGTCTTCTTTCCCATGGCCCCTTTTTCCATCATCTAGCTTCTCATGGGACCATGACATATTACAGAAGTAGTGGGTGTTGTGTGGCTGCCATTGTCCATGGCTGTAGATACATTTGACCTCCCTATGAAATCTAAATGGGATACTGAAACAGTAGGTTGTACAGCTCTCCCTTTGCCCATGAATGTGGGCACCTTCTAAAATTAAGACGATGATTGGATATAGATAAAATGAGTGTTATACAGGTCCCTGTTTCCATGGCTACATGTACTGATGGAAAAAAGTTCAAAATAGTGACTTGACTATAACTGAAAAAGCCATAGTAAAATCTAATAAATGTATGTAAGCACTCTTGTGTATTTTAAGACAAATTTAGGATGCTGAGACAACCTGATTTTTGAGGGATTTCTTTTGTTTGGGTTTTTTATCACAAAAATAGATACCCTGGTTTGAGATGCTGAGAACAGGTCTAAGAACTAAAAAAAATTTCCACTACTGTGAATTAATGATTCTGGAATGGCACAAATGTGATGCGCAGCTCCCACACTGTCGTCAAGGCACAGCCACGCCAGCCCTCACCACCACCTCGGTGGGATTTTTCTGTTGTTTCTCCTGTATTCCTTGTGCAGCAGCACTTTAGAACCCTTGGGCCACCCACCACCACCGCTGCATTCCCACCCTCTATCTCAGCTCTGTCCCCTCACAGTGAGATCTTGAGTTCCTCCAGCAAAGGGTTAATTCCAGCCAGCCTGGGATTTTTCCCCACGTTTCTCCTGGGTGAAGCTGGGGGTCCCTGCTGGTCTCTAGTGTGCTGGGGGAGGCCTGGGAGAGACCCTAGAAATTGAGAAAGAGGGGGCTTCCCATAACATAAGAGGGTCCCCTCTATTTTTGAGGGGGTTATTGAAGGGGAGGACACTCCAAAGAGGGGGCACAAGTGCACACCAGTTTGACTTCCCCTGGGGGGGCCCCTAAATATTGTGCACACACCCACTTTTACCTGATGATGAAGCTGTATCCCTTGCTACAGTCCTTGACGGTGCCCAGCATTTGGGTGGCTGTAAGGGAGAGGGGGAATATTTTAGGATGAAACACTCCAAATTTGGGTGTTTCCCCCTCCCAATCTATCCCCTCCTTTAAGCCCCCCAAGGAGGGGGAGATCTTCCCCCTCAGGGATGGCCAAGCTTAACAGGGGGTCTCCATGAGCTGCCCCAAAATGAGCTCCCCCCACCCCGCAAAGGACAAGGGGTCCCCAATGCCCTCCCCAGGAGAAGGAGACCTTCCAGTCACCCTTCCCCTACAGCTGGGTGTCAAGGATTAGGGCTGGGCTGGCCACTAGACAAGTGACAGATTCTCTCTATTAATCCCTCTCCCTTCCCAAAGGGGAAGAGAAAGGGAATAGGGGAGAGAGACCTATGAATTGGAGAAGAAAATTAGAACAGTTTTAATGAAAGTATAACAATAAAATGAAAAACACACAAATATATATAAAACCAATATTGAACCCAACAATTATGTTGATGGCAATTATGTCACCGTCACCACTGACACTGCAGGGCAGGCACAGGGGATGCCCAACACTGGACTCAATGGTGTCTCTATACTCTTCCCAGGATACACGCCCCTGCTTCCACTGCCAGTGCAGTTCCTTCTTGCCCTTTAGTTTGGCCAGCACATCTTGACTCACCATGCCAGTCTCTTGCCTTCCTTGCCCTATCTCTTACCCCTGGGAATTGAGAGCTCTTACACTCCTTAAAGATCTGCCAGGTCTGTTTGCTTTCCTAAAATTCAGGGTCCTGACTTTAATCCTTGCCTCACCCGTATCCTTCAGGACTGTCAATTCCACCAGCGAGAGATCGCTGCAGCCTAGGCTGCCCCCAGACTTTACGTCACCAATTAGCTCACTTGCATCGGTGACCCTCAGGTCCAGTATCATATGTCCTCTGATAGGGCTGTCTACTACCTGCCTTAAGCAGTTACTGTCCTCCATGTGCTCCAGGAGTCTTCTGGATTGCCTACAGCTTGCTGTGCTACTTCTCCAGCAGACATCAGGGTTGTTGAAGTCCCCCAGCAGGACGAGAGCCTGTGAGCGCAAAGACTCCGGTAGCTGCAGTAAGAATTCCCATGTAGTAGACACCAACCACAAGGTTCCTTTTGATACTTCACTCCCTAATTCTTACCCCTAAGCTTTCGACCTGCTTGTGGCTATTCTTCAGGAATAGCTCTTCATGCTATCCATTTCTTGATGTATAGAATCGTATAGAATCACTGCAGGTTTAACCCCCCTGCAGTGAGCAAGGGTATCTTGAACCAGACCAGGTTGCTCAGAGCCCCGTCCAACATGACCTTGAACATTTCCAAGGATGGGGCTTCTACCACTTCTCTGGGCCAGTGTTTCACCATGCTCATCATAAAAAATCTTTTCCTTATCTTTAGGCTGAATTTCTCCTCTTTCAGTTTAAAACCATCACCCCTTGTCTTGTTGCAATGGGTCCTGCTAAAAAGGCTGTCTCCATCTTTTTTACAGGCCCCCTCTGAGTACCGAAAGACTACAGTAAGTCTACCTGGAGCCTTCTCTTCTCCAAGCTGAACAACCCCAACTCTCTCATTCTGTCCTCACAGCACAGTTGTTCCAGCCTGCTGATTGTTTTTGTCGCCCTCAAAAATACAGAGGCAACACCTTCGCCCGCCTCTCCTTCCTCACCCAGCATGTCTCAGAGCAAGAGGCTGAGGCCCCTCGCCAGCACACTGTCCTTCTGATCTTGGCGTGATGTCATACCACAGCTTGTCACAGGCAAGCCTCACATTGCCTCCCTCCCCCTTCAGGTCAGTATGTTATTATTCAAATTATTCTGATAATATGATAGTATCCTCCCCTCCCCTCTTCTTCTGAGATGGACAAGGCACAGGTGCCATATCAGGGGACCTGCCTGGCGCTGGTAGCGGGCACTGTTGATCCTGCTGTCCCACCATGCGGGAGGACCAGAGGAAATACCTGTGCATCCTGCACAAAGCCCTCAGCCCCCTCCTGAAAAGGGACGCCCGTCACCATCAAGCTGGGACATGTGGATTTGAGATTTCCATCTCTTACTGGAATGAAAATGTGAGCAAGATTTCAGCACTGGAAACCATGAAATAATTCATAGATGGGGTACAGCTTGAATTCAAAGAGATGCAGTGTTGAATTTGATCTCTGGCCACTGAAAATATGTGGATGTTAATACAAGTCATTAAGGTTTGGGGCTAAATTCTAGTATTAAAAACATTGATTAGCAACAAAATTCAATTAACAACAAAGCCATATATAAAATAACAGTTTGCCTCTAAGGATCAAAAAAGTATGGATGACAAAACTGCTTAGAGTATATGTAAAGTAATAGAGTCACTTTGGTTGGAACAGACCTTTAAGATCATCGAGTCCAACTATTAACCCAGCACTGCCAGGGCACCAGTAAACCATATTCCTCAGCACTTGGCTTGGAAACCCATTCAGGGATGGGAACTCCACCACTACCCTGGGAAGCCTGGGCTAGACCTTGACAACCATTACCAGGAAGAAATTGTTCCTCATGTCCAACCTAAACCTGCCCTGGTGCAACATGAGGCCATTGCCTGTTGTCCTGTTGCTTGTTCTCTGGGAGAAGAGCCTGATCTCCACATGGCTCCAACCTCCTTTCAGGGAGTTGTGGAGAGCAAACAGGTCTGCCCTGAGCCTCCTTTTCTCCAGGCTCAACAACCCCAGGTCCCTCAGCCGCTCCCCACCACACTTGAGCTCTAGACCCTTCCCCAGCTTTGTTGCCCTTCTCTGGCCATGCTCTAGCCCCTCAATGTCCTTCTTGGAGTGAGGGACCCAAAACTGATCCCAAGATTCGAGGGTCCAGTGCCCAGTTCAGGGGCACAATATCTGCCCTAGTCCTGCTGGTCACTCTAGTGCAGTTACAAGCCAGGATGCTGGCTTCCAACATACATACTCCCCTCACGTACCCCCTATTCTCCCTGCAGTGCCCTCCATCAGCCTCTATCTGCTCCCTACCTTGCTGTGCAGGACCTGCAGCTGCCTTTGGAGCTGTATGTGCCCACTGGCCACTGAGCTCCTGCTCTGCCAGCTGGCCAACCACCTAAGACCTCTCTTAGATGGGCCACAAGTTTGGATATTAAACCAAACTACCCACCCATAATACACTTGCAGGAAATACATATTTCCCAGGGAAGTAAATACAGAGTTAGGGAAAAGCCTGCAAATAGTAAATCATATTTATAGCCAAGACCACCCTTTCATCCATTGAAACTGAAAAGAAACAGACTCTGGAGACAAGGAACTGCCAGAACCGGCTACTACAAAAAAAAACTATCATCTGAAAAACCTCAGTCAGGATGTAGAAAATGAAAACCATTAGACAGCTGAAGTGCTGGTCTGATCCAACATGTTAGTACTTACTCATCATAAGGAATAAGTGATACCTTTTTTAATGACTATTCCTTTTTCTGTTTTCTCCCTGTAGACTTTAATCCATAGGAACTATTTGAACAGTAAAAAGCAGCAGTCTGATGATTTATATTGAGTGATACCTTTGTGAAATCCATCGTTTACCTAGAAACTGGAGAGCATCTTTTAGAAAGAGACAATTACAAAGTTACAGGGAGAGAGAAATCTTTAGGTGAGCTGCTTCTAAGCTTAACTGCTGTCCTGATTAAAAATGCATACATTATTTCTAGTCTGAATGTATTCAGCTTCAGCTAGATAGGGCTGTCAGATACTGTTAAACCTTTTCTTCTAAAGCAGAAAGCCTTATTGTATCAGAAATCTTTTTTTTTCTCACTGGATAATTCTAGGCTGTGATCATATTAACCTTCCCTTTTCTAAACAGTTGCCTGACCTCTTGTAGCCTCTCACTGAAAAGGCAGATGGGACTTACTCCTCGAACACTAGTAAAGAGCTACCCTGGGATACTTAGAAACAGTTTTACAAATGGCAAAGAATTTATAAAGAGTGTTTTGGATTTTTCTCCTTTTCCTTTCAGAGGTTTTATTTTTTTCCTGCCAGTATCCACATGTCCAATTCCTGTATCGTGGTTGCCCAGGCAACCTCTGCTGGCTGAGCTGAGGGTGCAGTGCTGAGTTTCCAGTTCTTCACCACAGAAAAGGATGATAGGAAAGATGGAGGAACAGGTAATAAGCTTAAGCAGGTTAGGAAAGCCCAATTAGGTGACTAATGACAGTAATGGGAGTTTTACTTAAAGGTTAACGGTGCTAATAAATGCATTTATGCAGATAATTTTAAAAATCCTATGACTTGCAGGAAATAGTAGGGGGAGATTTTACATCAGTGCGTTTCTAATACCAGCTGTGGTGTAATAGCTAAAAGTAATACAAAGACATGAGTGACATTCGCTAAGCATGTTACTTAAACTAAGCTGGTATAGTTTGTGCTTCTTTATGTATGCATGTCCTGGCATTGGGAAAGCCTGAGCAGAAACTACTGCCCAGGCAAAATAAAAGCATTTAAGATGTTCTAAAAGTGCATTATATGGAGGCTGGACTTTTAAACAAAAAAATCATTAACCAAAACCACTTCAGTGAAATAGTAGGGATTAATTTGCTATGTTTTCAACTAATCATGTACTAATCACTAAAATTTAGGTTTTTTACTAATCATCAGTAGATACGTTGCTTTACAGCTATGGACACATTTCCTTGCTCTCAAATAGGTAGCCAGTCAGAACACACAACTCATTCCAACAGAGGGAAACTTTTGACATTTCAAAGCCTTAAACAGATGTTTTCACACTAAAACTTTATTCTCATGAGGATTTTTGGTGTTTCTTAAGCAGAGGCTGCTTTATTTTGGTCCAAAAATGAGTTGAATTACATGCAAACAGCTCGTCTCCAAGTAGTTAGACTTGACCTTGGATCCAAATGGAGATTCTGTTATTTGGTACCAGCATGTCACTATATTGAGGGTGGTGGCAATCCCTGTGAGCTTCTAGGTGTTGCAGGCTCTTGGTCTGTGGGTAGGGTGTAGTCTTTGAATTATAAATTTCAAAAGCTTTCTAAGCTTTTGAACACTTTTGACATTTTGCACTTCCCGCTGATTGATGTGGGCACGGTACTTCAAAGACCTCTTGGCTTATTTTCTTCATTTGCTAGTACAACAGGTGACTTATTCTTATGTGGCAACCTAGAAAAAAATATCTCAAAGTCAAAATAATTTAAAAATCATTAAAAATATAATAAAGGAGAAAACTATCACATTACTGAAAGAAAGATATACTGAAGGTCATTATTTATATAAAGTTAAAAAATACTACCATCACTCAAAGCAGAGGAAAAGGGAATCTGCACAAGGGACCTTACTACCACTTGGATCAACACATTCCTCCTACAAAATAGCTCCATTTTCTCAGTACAAAATATAATCAGGGCTACTTCCAGTTGTTTTGAAGGACCTCACAGACCCAGGAGGTTTTTAGGGATAAAGCATTAGGAAGACTCCACCAAAGGTTCAAGAAAACTCCAGACAGCTGGGTTCTTATTTAGAGCTGAATCTCTACAATGCCTAACCACCAAAACGATGCTTTGCAATTATTTACCCTTTTCTGGAAATGTTACTGTACTGGGACAGCTGCCCCTGCCAAACCATACAGTGGTAAGGATTTCTGCTATAACGAACAGCACAGACTATACTTGAAGCTATAAGCAGGAATTATCAGAGGAAATGTTCAAGAGGAAAAGAAGGAGATGGAGAATGACACAGGGTAAGTGAAAAATGTAGAATTTGTGGAAGATAGTTACAGACATGATCAGCCTTAAGGGTACATGAACTCAGAGAGACTAAGGTCAAAACTAGTCTTCCTCCTCACTCAAATAATGAGTCAAATTGCTAGGGATGCAAAAAAGACAAAGCAGCTGGTGGGAAGAAAAATGCAGTAAAAGAGAGTTTTCAATAAATACTCTTATTTCAGTCTTAAAGCACATATAGCTTCAGGCTTTCTTCAAAGACAGAGAAGGGAAGGTGCTGTCATGCCCAAGGCTGGTTTAGGGACCACTCCCAGGAGATTCCACTCCACTTCCATCTCCACCAGGCACTCTTTCACTCATCCTTACCAGCCTCAGTGCTCAGGAAAACTCCCAGAGTGACTTTGTCTCCAAAGGACAGACCTGAGGGTCACTGAAGACACTCTCAAAGGTTAGCTTCTGCCTGGAAAGGCTGTTCAAGTTCCCGTTGCAGCTGCTGAAAAGCCTAAGCATCTTTTTGCTCAGGACCCTAACTGAAAGTGCCTTTTCCCAGGGACAATTCTCCCATAGGAATGTTTTTTAGAAGAACAAGGAGGACTTCTTCAGGATTAATGTTTAACTGCTAGTTTCTTTTGGTTAAAATGTCTTTGTGATAAGACTGCTTTTATTGGATTTCCCAGAAGACAGCACAATTTTATGCTGTCCTGACTTCCATGAGGAATGAAAGACTGAGCTTCTAGAAGTTTCAATTAAAACTATTAAAAAAAAAAAAAAAAGAAGAAGAAGCTAAGATTAAATTAGAAATGGTCATTGGTGGGACACGAACAGGTTGCCCACAGAGGTGGTAGAAGCCCCATCCCTGGAAGTTTTTAAGGCCAGGCTGGGTGGGGCTCTGAGCTACATGATCCAGTAGGAGGTGTCCCTGCCCATGGCAGGTGGATTGGAACTAGATGATCTTTGAGGTCTCTTCCAACCCTGACAATTCTATGATTAATGTGTGACTTGTGAAGTTAATTCATTATAGGGATTCCTATTTTGCTCAAACATGATGAACAAAATAAAATTTAACTGAATTGTTTATACATCCTTGCTGTAACTACTTAGACTAATAACTCTAGAAAAGTCACAAGTTTAAATGGAGTTAATTAATTAATAATTTAAAAAAAATTTTTTTGTAGTTTCCATCAATAAACTTTCAGTCTCAAATTTGAAGGCTGCTGGGAGGAAGCTATTTCAAAGTAGTAGGGAAATTTAAAAGATTTAAAAGATTACCCAGAGAGGGGACAGGGAAAAACAAAATACAAAATGAAACCTGAAGGCTTAAACCTTCTGCAGTTTGATTTTAATTTTAATTTTCAATGAAAATTCATTTTAAGTGGAAGAATTTCATAAATTTCTAAAGTACTTTAAAAGTTTTGAATAAAATGTAAATTCATTAATTTTCCTCTGATTAGCAAGTGTTAACAGTATAGTTTGAATTGTATATTTACTTAATCCTTTATTGTTAATTGTCCCTTTCTAAATTTTCAGTACTTGTTTGCTGACGGCAATTTTAGAAGACTTCAGAATTTTTATTATTTTATTGATTAATTGGTTGATTAAAAGTGATTTCTCCAAAACTGTCTTTAAAAGTTCTTTATTTAGACTGTGAAATTACTCAGACTATAGGCAAGGCATGCGTTTCCCAAAATCTGCCCATTTAGGCTGGAAATAAAATGACATTTCCTAAGTGCTGGAGCATGGAGAAGCTGGTCTGATCGGTGCAAAAGGAACAAGATCCAAACTAATTGTAGGACAGAACAGGTGCAGACTAATCCCTGATATGTTGGAAATATGTATTTGTAGCATAATATACACACAAATGCTGAAGAGGGTCTATATGGTACAACTGTGGGAATGGAGCTGGTGATCAGACTCCCTTTTCCTGGTTCTGTTGCAATTTCAGTCCAATAAAGGTCAACTTCAGAAGCACCTTAATCCACATAGTTTACTTAGCATCTGCTTATAAGAACTATGCAGACCCAGAACAAAAATTGTTTCTTTTTAAAAGGGTAGGAATCCATGATGCCTTCCTCACTGTAAACAAGTGTTATTCCTGTTACTCTCTAATTGTTTAACTTTATTTCTGGTGGTTACAAAAGTAATATCTTCTTGTATAGGAACTGATCTTTGGCTTTCCCATGTAGGTCCTCCTCTCTGCTCCCAAGGTTTGTCAGGTAACAAAAAGAAAAGCTCTCCTGGCCTTCCAAGCAGCTGGAGATCCAGTGGGAGAAGTCCCTCTGCTGCTGTAGGATAGTGCCTGTCTGGAGATCCTTGAGGAATGACCTTGGTCATGGAACTCATGTGTACACTGCATATTGCATGCCCAGAAATAAATATTTCTGCAAAGCCCATCAGAGATGTGAGCCTTAAACCTCTGGAATTGCTCAGATTGGAGGAGAGGGAACAAGTAGTATGATGGGGAAGGGACTGGGAAAAAAAGATAATACAACCAAGACTTCTATTTATGTTTCTTTTTCAGGGCTGCTGAAAAGTTTTTGAGGCATTTTAAAATCCTAGAAGCGGCTGTAGTTGGTGGGCAGAGGGCAGGTGATGGGGTCAAGCTTCAAGACAGAGTTATCACATGGCTATCAGGGGCACATAGTAAATATTTATGCACATCCCAGACTAGAAGCAGCGGCATTTCCAGGTAAAAAAATGCAATCAGCATATTCTTATCAAACAGCTCCAGTAACAGCCTTTCCTAACCACCATTGTGCTCATTATTTTATTTCTTCTCTTTCATGAATTTTTATATGACTTTCAATGTTTTGTCCTGCAGTTTATAAAAGAAAATTGACAGCTATACAATTATAAACTGGGGAAAGTGGCTCTGAATTTCCATCTTAAAAGAGAGAAAGAATCTCTAGAAACAGTTCAAGACATGCTCCCATGGGGATGTGACTTAAAGACCCAATTTTTTTATCCTCTTGTCTTGAGATAGAACATCTCCTATACAGTTAAAACATACCAGATACTTCTATAATAACTCTTGATTGGGATTAACAAAAGTAGAGAAAGAATGTGTTAATCTAAATTCTTTCCTTTCCCCTTTATAATAATATATTTTGCCTTTTATTTTCATTAAATATCCTTTTTTTTTTCCCTTCCGGCAGATACCCCAGACAAAGCATGTAGGTGTGTTGCCAAGGACAACAGTTTCAGACATAAATTACTTTTGAACTGCAAACCTTTTTATTGCTCTTTATTGAAGGCCATCTCTATGTTGTTATGTTAATTTAAGGCTTTCAACTAACCCTTCTGAACACTGCATTTTGGTGTGTTAGCAATCATCTGCATTCCAGCCATTTTTTTCACAAGGCAGTGATATTAAGTTACAAACTGCAAGCATGTATGCCCCAGCACAAGTTAAGGTTTAAAACAGATTTTATAAACTAGAGGAAAGAATTCTTGAAAGAATAATTCCTAAAATGTAACTGAAAGGGAGGTAAAGCAACGCAATAAAAATTCACAACTAATGATTTCACCTTATCGATTAAATGTATACAACGCATTACCCAAGATTGCTCATTTTCCAAATTACAGTTTCATAGTGGTTGCCTAGACTCAATCCTTCATCACTATCAATCAGCATTGTTTTTTCCTGCTGAAGCTAGTGCAGCTTTAATGAGCTCCGTATTTGCTAAAATGTGGACTAATATTTTACCAAAAAAAATTTGCCCAACAATATGAAAATGTCCGTCAATTAGAAAGAAAAGCTTCCAAGCCAGGGAGTTATTTTTGCTTTGGTATCAGCTTTGCTCCTTGACATTGACTGAGGGTAAAAATGAGTCAAATTCTCATGGAAAGAGTATAATATATGGGTTTATGAAATTGCACTGACTTACACTAGCCAAAGATCTGGCTGTTGCTCTTTGTTTTGTTTTGGTTTTTTAATAGTCCACAGATGTAGTCTGTATCTGGCTGTATCCAATTATAAACTTTCAGGTACATAAACGACTTGGCTTTTGCTCCCTATATGTTGCCAAAGACACTATTGACGCTGAAACAATTATAAACCTTATAATTTTAGTGGGTTCATTGCAGAATGCTGCAGTTTTGAACACTACCTTCTTAAAGAGGTCATTAAATTGTTTTAATCCATAAGGACCTTCTGAGATGTTATTCTTTGAGGTAAAAAAGGCTAAATAGATGATAGCAACCCTATATATACAGAAATATTCAATATCCGTAGAAGAAAAGACCCCCAAAAGAAAACCATAAAAGATGGCAGCAGAGAGGAGATAGCAAAGAGCACAATTTTTGCATCTGACACCAAGTTTTATAAGAACTCCATGTAGTTAATACAGTTGCCATACATTGCTGTTGTCAGCCCATTTTGCAAAGAACCCTACTCCCTCGAAGTGAGAACTATGCCTAGAAACAGCCCAGAGAAGCAGATCCTCTCTGAAAGTCACCCCATCTACTTTTCCCTTGCACTTTTCAAAGATCCTGAGAAGCTATATGATTGGTTTTCAGGTATCTCCCTTTGAGGTGAGACTTGAGCAGAAGCTCTGCTAAAGCACATCACTGGATTTCTGATGTGGCACATTGAAACAGATTGTTCTCAACAATGATTTTATAATTTTTTTCTTTTGTTGTTGTCAAAACTGAGCAATGATCCAGGTAAATTATATCCTAAATATGTTTAAATTTTTTTTTCTAGAAGAACCGTTGCATCTTTAAGAGCAACAAATAATAGGACAAAGACTCCTTGCTTGCCTTGTAGGACTTTTCCAGACCAGAGACTGGAGACTGGAGAGTGTGTATATGCCCCTGCTGACCTCTGTCTTTCCTGCAGGATTTGGATCTTGAGCCCTTAGAACTCATGCTCCCCAAACTGTTAGTGTTACAGGCAGTGCTCACAGTGCCCTACGCTTTCCATTACTCTTCATGAAGTTACCTGTTAGTACAGTGCAAACAGTTCTGCAGCGTGAGGTACTGAGACTCCCAAAGCCTTCATTTTTCAGCTTGGGAACTAAGACTCTGGTGGGTTAAGTGCCTGGCAAGTTAACAAGAATCTGAACCCATCTGTCTCAAGATCTCATTTAGGGCTCTGGTTACTGGTTTCTGTATTGGTTCCTCTGTCTCTCCACTTTCTTGGAGCAAAACTCAGGGAATCTCAGTGCTCAACTATCTATTCCCCACTCTCCCACTAGCAGTGTGTCTGCATCCAAATGTCTGTGGAAGTCAGGGTATGTGTCAAATTGTGATTGAGAACATAAGGGAGAGAAAAGTGAGTGAAAAGGTTAGAGAGATGAAATACATGCATTGATGTAGAGTTGAAAATTGCAGAAAATACTTCTGTTGGGTAAGATGATTCGTGAGGAAAGACTTGTAGAAAGATCATGTGGAAAGTGCTAAGAAGGAATAAACAATACAGCAAAATATACTCAAAGTTAATTTGTGTTTCTGGAGTATCTTGGATAAACTCTTAGATGAAATATAATTGTGGGGTAAGAGCCTTTATGTAACTTTTCATATGTGTATCGTCTGGACAGATTATACCTTTCACATGCTGTGGTGGGTTAACCTTGGCTGAGTGCCAGATGCCCACCAAGCTGCTCTATCATCCCCCCCTTTCCTCTCCCTCCTTAGCAGGGTAAAAGGGAAAAGAAAATAAGATGAGGAAAAAACCCTTGTGGGTAAAAACAAAAGCAGTTTAACGAAAACAGAGCAAAGCCAAGCAAGTCCATACACAGAATCAAAGAAAAAACAAAGATTTATTCTCTACTTCCCATCAACAGGCAATGCCTGGCCCCTTCCTGGGAAGCAGGGCTCCAAGATGCGTAGCGGTTGCTCCTGAAGACAAAGGAATGCCTGCCCCCCTCCTCCTCCTTTTCTCTAGCTTTAGAGTTAAGCAAACATCATATGGTGTGGAATATCTCTTTGATCAGTTCAGGTCAGCTGTCCTGGTTGTGACCCCTCCCAAGGCCATGCCCACCCCATCCTACTTGGGGGTGAATGTTGGGAAGAGCCTTGGTGCTGTGCGAGCACTGCTCTGCGGTAGTCACAACACGAGTGGGTTATCAACACCCTTCTAGCTCCCAGCACAAAACCCTGCACCATGAGGGCTGCTATGAGGAAAATCAGCTCAGCCAGACCCAATACACATGCACAAAGAGAAATCCTACATTTCAAATTACTTTTCAAATGAGCTGTTTGAAAAAGAATTTCAAAATATTAAGAAATAAAAATGCTAGAATTTAACTTAGTAGAAATTAAATATGAGGGATTTGAGGGGTTTCTGTAAATCACACTATTGCAAAGGATGCCCTGCTGCACTGTGCTTCACTCTATTTGATAAAGCAGAATAAATGGCTCTGGAAATTTAGCTGGGTAGACTTATACTATTAAAATGAAAGAGATGACTCATTAGTGGTGCAACTATAAGCAACTGAAGAAATGAAACTCAGAGATGACTTTTAAGAAAAAAGTCACAGGGACATGGAGATTAATCAGTCTGTCAGTCTCCCAAAGGAAGCAAGAGAATATTCAGTAAAAATTAGACTGTACAATACAATAAATGGCCTGAAAGTGAAATACAGCATTTCTTCATTGGCGAGGAGTACAGCGGAGAAGCAAGCTCTTTTCCAGCGCCGATGCCATAGCAGTTGTGCTTCACTTGGCAGTTTTCTTTAGCAAATCGATCACATCCAACAGCTATCACACATCTTGCACATTCACACTAGTTGTACTAGAACCATGGCACTTTTTTGTAATCTGTGAAAACCTGTATTATCTTTCATCTTTTCAAATCTTGTATCCACTTCTAGTTTCTCCGCTCCTATTTAAACAGCAAACAGGCT
>JAVSBS010001371.1:97524-116532 GCA_033124195.1 Coracias cyanogaster
TCTCCGTAGTGCTCATCACAGTAAAATGTAAGCCTTCCTAAAGTAAATTAGATCCATATCACATGACCTTTTTAATATTTCCAAGTGAAGAAAAAAAATCATTGTGGTATTTTCATAAATATCTGATTTCCTTTTTCAACCATCCCCAGTTTTAAAGAAAAATGAGTTTAGGGATAAATGATTTAATTTTCTTTTTACTGCTAATTAAACAACAAAAAAAGTTAAAAATAAGATAATGGTTTTTTCAGCAAAACAACTATAAATTCTTTGCAGGTCAACCAAAGCATCTAATGGAGACTACACCAGAACGGTTTAATCTCATTTTTTTGGGTCTTATTCCTCTTTTAATTTACTTTAGGGAAATGTAAAAATAAATTCATTTCATAGAATCATAGAATCATTTAGGCTGGAAAAGATGTGTAGGATCATCAAGTTCAACCTTCATCCCAACATCTCCCTAACCCTTAGACCATGTCTCGAAGCGCCACATCTACTCATGCTTTGAACACCTCCAGGGATGGTGACTCCACCACTTCCCTGGGCAGCCTATTCCAATGTCTAACCACTCTTTCAGTAAATAACTCCTTCCGAATATCCAATCTAAACCTCCCCTGGCATATATTTGGAAATATATAGACTTAATCAAAGTGTTTGGTTTAACTTTTTCCTTCGATCTAGCTTTGCCTTGTCAAAGCCACGTCAATTTTAACTAAGCCCATTTTCTATTTCATGTTTCCACTTTAGCAACATACTTCAAATAACCCAAATTTTCCCAAGCAACACACAGTCTCCCATGTAAGACTTTAGCTAGTTTCTCATCCTGGCCCAATGTCAGATTTCACCTCATGAGTCAGAAGTTCTTCAGACACAGAATTGTTTAGCAGTTGCCTGAAAAAAAGACAATAAAAACCAGTCTGGACTTTAGAAGCAGACCCAGCGACAACTGGAACAAAATTTATTTTTTGAGCCCTCTGCCAGGAGAGTTATGACTGATACTCCCTGGAGCTCTTGTCTAGCATTCTGGGGGAATTCTAACTAGAGTTGAATTTAAACCTTTTACACGGCACAAACTTTTTACATCTAAAATAAAGGTTAGCAGCTGGCCCTCATTTGAGCCTGTTTATGGGCCTGCTTGGAAGAGTCCCCCAGTGTACAGACCTGGAAGGAAGATGGGTCCAAGAGGTTTGGGTTGTGCTGCCACTCAAAGGGACCTCAATGGGCTAAAGAAACAGACCAACAGGAAAGAAATCCCATGAAATTTAATAAAGAGAAATGTAAAGTACACTATCCAGGGAGAAATAACCCACTGTATGGGCTGGAGAAGAGCCAGCTGGAAAGCAGCTCTGCAGAAAAGAACCAGGGCAGGGGGGCCTGGTGGGCACCAAATTGACCATGTGCCAGCAATGCATACTCGCCCTTCCAGCCTCAGCCATCCTGTAATTCTTTTTGTCCTTGACAAGTTTTCATGTCCTCATGAAACTTTTCATGTCACATTTTCCTCAATCTTAGCAAAAATTTATCAAGTACCACTCCTGTCAGCTGGCTGAGGCAAGAGCAGCCTAGCCATCAAAAGGGATTTTCACCCACCCTCTCCCTCCTGTTTTTAAGTCAGCTGGTCTCAGGCGAATCTGTGATGCTTCCATACTAGTTACTCTGTAGTGCAGATCCCCAGCACCACGAGCATACAAATCAGAACATTTGTAAGTACAATAAGCCTGGCAGAGAAGTTATAATGCTGCATACTGATCAAAAGATGTCTTTCATTGTGCAGCTTGAGAATACTGCAATTCAGGAGAAATTAAAGTCTTCAAAGTTGTGGCTGTGCAGCTTAACAGATGGGCTTCTTCAAAGATTCATTATTAGTCTAACAGAAACTATAAATACCAGAGTGCAAACTGAACAACCAAAACACACACCTGCTGCTTTAAATCCATCAGAAATTTGGTCAGCTCTCTGCAGCAAAGACAATGGAAAAAAAAAAGTCCCTGTTGGCTAAAGAAAGCAATATTAAGCACCTTGTCTTGATAGATGAGACACAAGAGTGGTTTTCACAATAGAAATGATTAGAGTAAATGAGATGTAATTGATTTCATGACACTTTTGGAAAAAAAAACACCAATGCAAACACATTTTTATACAGAGGTTGTCATTCTGGGGTACAATGAATCTTTAAGACCTGAGATCATCCTACAGAAGAAAATTTCAGACTCTTCTCAGTACAGTTCTTCATCTTTCCTTCCCTGCACAACTCGTGTTTCCACTTCTGGTGCTCAGATTACTTTTAGGCTGAGAACCACTAGACATGGCTGGTTGTTTTAGGACTGGAAATGCTGCAAAGCAGCAAAAGGAAATTATACAGAAAGAGTATGTAATAACATGGCATCTCTAGATATAACAAGCGTAGACAGATAACAACTAAAAGAAAACCTGAACACCATAGGCTTCTTCAAAATCACCCCCTAGGTCAGATTTGAAGAGCTCATGCTGACAGCCATGCTGTGGTTGCACAGCTGCCAATACCCTCACCACCTAAATTAACACTAGCTGCAGCATTTCCATGTGTTGAAATCTCACCATCAATTGTGGTAGCAATATAACCCCACAAAAAAACCCCTATACTTAGGAGAACAAAGAGTAAAAGTAGAGGAACAGCCATGTGGAATATTTATATTGGGCCTTCCCATGCATGGGCACAGAGGCTTTCAACAAAGAACAGGCTTAGTGCTGATGGATGGGACTGCTCCCAAAGCAAGGAACAGGGATGTTAACTCCCTGCTGGGCTCTTTGCCATTCCCCTGGACGATTAAGTGGAGGTTTGTTCCTCATCCTGGAGAATAGTGTCCCTTTGGCAGAGACCACTGCTGAATGAGAAAGAACGTTTTAAAAAATTACTCCACTTTGTGTCGCTTGCCATCTTGAGTTACCTCCACAAAAGATGTGGCCCTTGTTGCTTGGTTGCCCGCATATGGTTACACTCAGCAATAATCTCCAGCTTGGACAGCAAATACAGAGGAGAACCTCTTTCACTTCTGTTCAGCTCTCACCCAACATGTCTGTTTTCAACTGCTGTGTTATATCACTTCCTTTGATAGAGTTCTATGCAGTTATTTGCTGGTTTTGTCTTCTGGTAGCAGATTGGAGCTTATAATTAAATACTTTAGCTAAGGTTTGGTTGGCTTCACTTCATATTCTCCTCACCACTTTTCATCTTCTGCTGTTCTTCCTTTCCTTCCTAAGGCCTTACTGTACCACTGAGGGTTAAGTCTCATTCTCCTTTGAAACCAAATGAGAGTTTGCCTAGAAAATAATGGTTCTCTTTGCCCAGTATGGGTCATCTCTCTTACTCCTTAAAAAAAAAAATAATCTGAAAATGTAGATTTTTCCCCCCTCCCAGAGATGTAGTTTGTATCAAGAGGTCTGGCATTAGTGCCTTTATACAGCAGAGCAGCTCTGAGAGTCTCCTGGTGAGATCAGGAGCCTTTGTGTTTGCAGCATACAGAATGAGACTGTCCCATCTCTGTACTACCTACATTTTAGACCACAGGACATGCAGACACATGCTGTCACAGCTACCCCATATGATTCAGGTTACTTCCATGACCAGGGTCTGAAGGAGCCTGGGATTACACAGATCTTCAGTATCTGGGCACAGATAAGTTTATCCACAGCAACAGAGGGATCCTGTGCGCAAACACAGCTCATGTTCTAAGTCAGCTGAAGATACCAGCTTTGTGCTGTGCTGGAGAGATTTCCGTGCTGGCTAAATCTTCTTGGATAACTACAGCATTTCTGATCTGAGCTGTCTTGCATCCAGATGGCTCTGCAAGCTTGCTCCTTGATGGCCACAGGCATCCTCTGCCACCTAGGACAAGCAGACCCTTGGCACTGACTGTCCATCTGTATGACAGAAATAAATTGCTCTCTTATTTTTTGGAGGTCTTGTAAGGATTCCCACATTGAAGACATTAATACACTCAATGACTATGGTAATATAAATGTGATTGATACAAATCATATTTATTAATATTGGTAAAATCGCATTTAAAGGCCATCAGGCCTCACTGAGCTGCAGACATTGGAAGTTCAGAGCTTTGTATTCGATTTTGTAAGTGGCTGAGAATCAGTCATCTCTAAATCCTGAGGCGTGGGACTCCCACCCAGGTAGGAGTGCTGTGATTTCACCTTCCTGTCTCTGGCATGGCTGTTTACATCCATGTTCATATATGGTACAACTCAGGTTATGGTGCTGTGTGGGCTTTTGCATGAACCCTGGAGGAAACTAGAGGCTGCTATTTGACAGTGAAGAAAAGGATGGTAAATTATTGGGTAAAATCTATTTCCTGCACAGCATCTCACATTCCAGACCCCATCCCCAGGATGCTTTTTCTCTGGCCAACACCATCACTCTTCTCCTTTACAGGAGAGGAAGTTTGTGATAAATAAACATAATTCAGACATTTTTAGCTGGGGTTTTAATTATTTTTTGTTTGGAGCAGCTTTGTTACCATTTCCTATGCTCATGCAGGGATTCCTTATTAAGGTTATCACAAGTGTGAGGGAAAAAAAAGAAAATAAGCTTTGTGCAAACAGGGTAGGCAGGGAGAGCAAATGGAATTGGCTATTTGAACTCAAAGCTTCTCATTCCCTTCAGAGGAGAAGAAAAAGAATGGCACATGAAGAAAAAAGCCCAGAAATTCCTGAAGAGTACTGTATACATATATCCTCCACAGCCTCCTACAGCATGTGGTCATATTTGGAAGGCCAGCACACATTGCTTTCACTGGAGAGGAAAGACAATATGACATGAATAAATTAGCAACCAACTGAACTTAAAAAATGCTTTTACAGGAAAAGAAAGCTGTATTCCTTTGCTCCACAAAAAGATACACATATGAACCTGGAGAGATCTAGTTTTCTACATAAACTGCTTGGTAAGTCAAAAAAGCTCTGGTAAGTCAAAAGCCACCAGAGTGACCCATTCCAAGCAGAGTTATTCTAGCTGTGCACTATTGTAAGATACATTCTTTACACTTTCTTTGACTGTTGGATTTTTCAAACAATGTATACAGTTTCTGGCAAGCAATGTAACATATAATTTTAAGATAATTTGAAACAGATGTTTTCTTCCTATTGTCTTTTATCTATTCTGTTTAATAAAATAGTTGTGATTTTTTTAAGGCACTTCATATATTCTGATGATAGCATTCTCAGAACAAGAAGGTACACAAAACCTGCTTTCTTCAGGAAGATGTATATATCAGGGTTCCCTGTTAATTTTCATTGAGAAGTGGAGAGAGAAGGTTTGTTGATAAGAAAAAGGGTCCTTAATGGCTCTTGGAAATATGAAAGTACATCCCAAGCATAACCAATTATCTTCAGAGGTCACTTTCAGTACTTGACTGAACCCAGTGGATGCAGTTTGCTGAACAGGCCACTTCAATTTCAGTATCCTTGAAGAACCTATAACATTTCATCTAATCTTCATTTCTCAGGCTCCATGTGCTTCACAATATTCAACAATTATCTATCCTATAAATAAGTAAGTCTTGATGTGATTTGAAAAGCCCTGGCTAGAGTTTTTAAGAGAGCCGGCTGGTTTCTTTGGCTTACATCCCTGTTTCCAGATGGTAACATGCATTTAAAGACTTTGCATACATTTCCACCCAAAACATAAATAAATAAACAAAACCTGTGCTAAAAATGTTCTGACATTTACAAAATCAAGGACCAGAAGTTAAGAAATATGAGAAGGCAGGGTCACCGTGCAGCCAACTCAAAGAAAATCCATAAATTAGAAAACTGAAATTAGAGTTTTAAACATTCTTTGCCCCATTTCTATGAATTTCTTATTTATAAGTGATTAAATTTGTATGCAGCTTTCACAAGGACCTGCAATATCTCTGATCTCTGTCCCTAATGGACATATTTTTTGCTGGGCCAACCCAGGCTGTTCACAGCAACAGCATAACAGCAGCTCTCAATCCACCTCAGCCAAAAATAACTCTGTGTCTTCTTCACCTTGTTTCCAGTGCATGATTACTGCAGAAAGCTCAATGTCAGCCCCATGACATTGTGTCTTCCACAGAGGAGCGCAAGCCCCTTCCCACCTCCATAGCCTGACAAACCACCCCATTCTTTGGTGGATACCCAAGTCCACCTCTGTGCTCATTTTGCCCATAGTTTTGCTTCACTTGCACAAAGCCTGCTTAGGTCAGCTCTAACCATCAGATGCCCACAGGATTTATTTCCCACTAAGCTGATGCCACCTATTACCATATCTCCCCAGGACAGTTTTTTGCCAGTCTGATATGATATTACTAATGTATTAAGTGTGTAGCCATATTCGGCCCTCTTGCAGCAGTCCTGGACAGATTGAGTACACGTATTTGTAGAACCAATTTCTTTCATAATACCTCACTTCTGGAAATTAGGGCTAATCTGCAGCATACACATAAAAACTTTTGCTTCCTGGAATCCTTAAACAGAAATGCCCTCACATGTCATACAGTTTAGCTTTTGTTTATGATGCTGAACTCAAATTTCCATAATGGCATTGATATATCATTGTCTACAAGTCATTACCACGACTGAGTTATTTATGTCCGTAAATATTTACGTATTCCATTTCAACCAGGAACTATTTATCAAACAAAGGCAATCACTGTGAAACAAAGTCAACCTTTTGCCTGTGAAGAATGATCCAAATATAAGCACTTTCTTCCTTCTGACTACACATTAATCTTCAGTGAAACAAAAAGGCTGTCTCTTCTTCCAAGCCAGGAGCAGCAAAACAATTTCAGACTGCATTTTTTAAGTACTCTCTAGAAAATTGTTCTTTTGAGAAATCTTGGTCAATATATTTAGTGCCATATGCACATTTCATAGCGTGATAGATCAGTGTTAAATGTATATAACAGCAGCATGAGAAATATAGTATCACAACAGCAGTAGTCATTTATTTGATAACAATCTTGCCTTCAAATGACAGTACTAGCTATTAGTTTACATGCATAACATCCTATTTCATTAGCCAAGTTGATTTTAATTTTTTTTTACAAAAGGATAAGAAGTTCATCAAGAGCTTTGCAAAGGACTTCAGAATAAGACTGAATTCACTAGAGCAGGGCCCAGCTTTTGTTCTGGCTGAATTGTCTGCAGTCATCCTGCAGATCCTAAGCTCAACTGGACCCTCCAGGCTGATTTTACTAATAATTTCAACATAGTTTGCTTGGACCATCACATCCAAGCTTTACGTTATTTGTATATAAATCTCCTGTCTGCAGAGACTCACAGAAAATAGAGACCTCCCAGGTTAATCTCTCTGTGCTAAGGCAAGTTCATCCATACTTAAACCATTCCCCAGAGGCTTTCACCTAGCCAGTTCTTAAAAATCTTAGTAACAGAAGCCCCATCAACCCTAACACCAGTAATAACAGATTTCTCTCATTAACAGCACTACTAAACATTGCATTTATAATAGGTACTGTAGTCATGTTGATAGAAGCTAAGCATTTAATACTTCAAAAACCACTTAAATGAGACACATTATTTTAGACTTAGTTCAAAAAAAACAAACTTGGCATAAGAATGTTCACTTAGCAATTGCTGATATTTCAGCATATCTCTGCCAAACTAAGTCTGATTCTCCAGCTGCATCTACTGCATCAGGCCCTACTCCTAAAACTAACACTTATTTCTTCATTAAAAGAATGCAAGATATCTGTGTCTCTAGTAAAAAATCACAATAATTGAGAATATTAAACATGCAAACAGTCCTGCGCTATAGAGCTCATGGTAAGATCAATCTCTGAGTTGTTGTTTATCCACATAAAATACTTTTACTGATTTGCATATAAGCAATACATATTTCTGGATTTTATTGTCATCATCTGTTTACTGGCAACTAGGAAACATAAAAGAGCTAAATTCAATGAATAAATTATTTGCTGTCAACAGTCCACCAAGCACGCATTTTCTGTTAAAACTAGAATACCATTGGTTAGCTTCAATGGAATTATTGTTTATTTTTTTCTTTTTAATGGATTGAATTTCTAGAATAAATCAACTAAAGAAAGAAAAAAAAAAGGCCATGGAAATACATGTTCAGTGTCTTGGGTGAAACAATATGTGTCAGTCTAAAAGTAGCCATGGCTGGAGATGTTCCTTTACCAGGTTCTCCTCACTGCAGACCCCTGGTAATTTGCACAACAGCACCAAGGAAGCACAGGTTCTCCCATACTGACATTTCATGCAGCAGAAAATTGGAAACAAGGCAGCCTTTGCTGTGAACAACTGACAGCAGTCCCCAGAGCGCTCCAGAAGTACAAAGCAGCAGATAAAACAAAACCAAGAAGTCGATGGGCTTTGAAATCATAGGAGCTGCTGCTGCTACCTCGTAAACACAGGATGATGTGTGTTTTTGGTGGGAAGTCATGGGTTATGAAACAGAGCTGGAAGAAATGCTACCTCTAAATAACCATGCATCAGTGTATCGTTAGCGGTAGCGTTTCTTCCAGCTCTGTATAAGCCTGTCATGCTCTACAGTCACAAGTCCTAAGAAATAGATTGTACCTTCCACTGCCGCAAGAAGATGGTGCAATGAGTTGGGACTTTTGACCAAGATGTCCTTAGAAAGGCAAAAATCCAGCAGGCAGCAGTGGATGAGGTATGGGACACAGCTCAACAAGAAATAACAGCTTTTCTAAAGTCCGTGTAGCAACACTGATGTCTCTACCAGATTCAGAAAGCCACATCACCACCAAAGCGTCTTAGGGCTCCGCTACTTAAGCTAAGATGTGCTAGTTTGTTTTTAAGTCAATGACACATAGTCATAGTCAAGTTTTTAATTACAAATCAAATTTATTAATGGATCATTTAATTGCTCTTCGTCTCATGCAGCACACAGGCAGTTGAGCTCATCCAGACCATTTCAGGGCTATTTTAGCTGGGCTGTCTTTGCACAGAAGTAGGTAAGGACAAAATATATGACGTATCCACATGGCTCAGCCTTGAGATGGTTACCTCTAGAACATAGCAGCTAAGGACAGTTTTCCTTAAACCATTCACACTGGTTCTGTAAGAGGACCTGGATTAGTAGATGGATTGGGAACCTCTGAACATCTGAAAATTTAGATTCTGTCAATGCTGCTTGTTAACGATTTTTCTTCTAAATTTGGCTGGAAAAGGAAGATTTGGAAGCTACTCAGGCAAGCGACCAGGACAGGTAATCTGGAGCTGTGCCATGCAATGCAGACACATGTTATGCCATCCTGATTAGCAACACACCAAACCAAAAGGTCTTGGTCAGACTCCTTAGCTCTGAGTGATTAACAGTAACTGCTAACGAAGAGATGAGTTTTATAATAACATAATGCAGGTCCCATTTCTCTTGCAGAAATCTGTGCTTAATGCAGTGATGATTGATTCCTACTTTGTTCTAAATCTACTTTTCAGGAACCAAAAATGTACATTCTTTCTTGAGTTCTCAAAGGAATATTGTTTCTTCTGGTAAAACAGCAAAGGATGAAACAGGCTTATCTGTAACTAATTTCTTTTTCTTTTATCACTTTTGTGCTTTTTACAGATTGCTCATCACAATATTGGAAACGCACCACTTCAAGAGTGAAAAAAAGAAGAAAAAAATAATGTATTGGGCTGCTGAGATAGATAACACTGAAGAATTGGGTGCAGGGGGGAAAAAAAAGCAAGATAACATATCAAGACTTCAGCTGCCTGGGGATGCAGCCAGTATTATTTTGTGGTCCTAAAATATCTTACACTTTAGATATCTTATAATAATTAAAAAACAACTGCCATAAAGCCAACCAGAGCGTAATATTGGAAAATAAAAGGGCATGCTAGTGGCACATCCCAGAAGCTGTGAATATGGACTCTCCGATTATCTCTTGTTCCTTAATTCATCAACTGTTAGAACCCAGACTGTCAGTACAGTTCTCTAAAGCATGCATGTGAGTGGACATGCAGAAATGAAATGCTTTTAACAATCCACCACAAATCTTAGAGCAGAAAGACTAATTTAGCCCTAGCTCAGCTCTTTTGCTAACACATTTGGTGCTGTCCATGCAAGCAAATGTCCCCACACAGCATGAGTGGCGACTGCCGTGGGGTGCCCAAGATGCCCGTTCCTGCAGACGACAGCACTGGGCAGGCAGCGGCTCCAATGGCAGAAGTAGGGTAGGCATGTCCTAAATTCAGTTAATTAGCCAGACTGGTAAAGCTAACGTGTGCTGCTTGCAGCACCAGACAGAGCTGGCTTCCCTGACTTCTCTCATACTCATCAAACATGCTCTTCATCGGGATTTGAAAAGTATGATTTAGTTGTACATTTATAGTGGCAGTTGTAGCCTGCTGCCTCTATCATAAAGGTAACATGAAAATCCATTACAGCAAAGGTTGTTCAAGAAGCAGAGAAACTTTTCTGGTTTTGTTAATTAGCAGTGGTAAAGTACAGATTACTAAAATTATGGCTTTATTAATTTTTAATGGATATGCATTTAAATAAGTTTTTAATGTTTTCAATACAACTGTCAAAGTTGTTAGGGAGTACCATGAAACATTTTACATACATCAGTGGGACAGCATCTTCCTTTCAGTGCAATTTTTGTCACGTGGCTTTCCCAGGTAACATCAAGAATGTATGCAACCAAAAGAAGAAATCTTTTTTGGTTTTGGTTTTGTTTTTACCTAACAAATACATCTGAAATTGGCTTCTCATCTTTTGCTGCACATTGAGGCAACATATATCACCCCTTGTTGGGACAGTTTTCTGTAAGAGAATGAGGAAATAATGAATACTTAAAATAATCTAAAATTATTAATTCACAGTAGTTCATGTTGACACTTTAATGGAATTATGATGAAAGGGGAAATAAAAATTCACCCCATGAAGGCTAATATTAATAATCGGAAACAACTACCTCAGTTTACACATTTATGGAATTAATTTTTTTATACAAAAATGAAAAATAATTTTAAAGCATTACATTTAAAAGTAGAATATGTTTAAACTATCATAAATAGATAGAATATTATACAGCATATTTATATTATAAAATACTGAGGTACTGATACTTAAAAATCTGAAAACTAAAGCAACCATGTCCCCATCCTCATAAACTCATGCTGAATTTAGGTTTCAGCATAGTTCAACAGGTTCAGAAACAACAAATCTGTTCTAGAAAAAAAGGGAGGCTGTCTTAAAAGAAGAGAGAGACTATATGGACACACTTCTTGCTCTTCAGATTGCTTTCTGACTTAAATTTTTGTGATGCATATTGCTCTCAGTCCACCTGAGCGGATTACAGACTGCAATTTAGCCCTTAAAGTGCTACAGCCTCTTCATGGTGTAGAAGCAAAACAACCACCACCAAGGAGAAAACATCTTGCTATGGAAGCCTCCAACACTGGCGGCTGACAAGCAGCACTGAGTGGGGCAGGAGCATCCATGAGCTTAAACAAAGTAAAATGGAGAGAGAGGAGTATTCTGGCTGAAAGCTTGTTTCAGGATGCTCTAAAAACAGAGAGAATTTTTCAAACCATTCCCAGAGACTACTGGCACAAAAATCTTTCTCCTTTGAAATTCCCACTAATTTTCAAAATTTACCACACTGAAGTTAGAGCATTTTGTACTAAATCTGTATTTCCTCTCCCCATCTTCCCAGTTTGTAATCTATGGGGTTTTTTATGTCAGCTGAAGGATCTGGTTACACCCTGCCATGTCAGGAGCTCAGCAGTAGTTCCCCCAGTTCAGCAGTAGCTTCTCACCACCACCTCCCTGGGAAAAACTGGCACCCTTTCAAATCACCTGCTGTAAACTGCTCAGCTGACTGCTCCCTAACCTGATTCAGTCGAACTCATCAGATTCAGTTAAAATATGCTAATATTTGCTTAAGCAAAGTGCCCACCCTGTGCTGATCCAGGCTAGGGAGTTGTCCACTCCAGCCCCTTTCACTGCTCTCATCCTACCTTCCAACCAGAGATCAGTATCTTCTGAGATCTGCCACTTTAACTGATGGGGGTTTTTTAAAATACCAATTATTTCAGAGTTTTGGGTATGCAGTACAGCTAAGAAAGAAACTGGCCCAAAACAGAATAAAGAGAGGAGGATGACTTCTAGCCAAGGGTTGGAACAAACATCCTCGTAGGCAAGGGCCAGTGGCAGCTGGAGCCACTTCACCCAGACCTGCCCCAGCAGAGTTGCAGTACATCTTCTAATACAGATTGCTCTGAGGAGGCCTTGCTGTGGGTCCATGTTAGGGTAAGGGGCTTTTTGATATCCTGAATTACCCAAACACCGCTCCCTCAAGAAGGAATTTGAAAGCTTTTATGGTTACCTCCGGAGAAGCAACACTGATCTTCTCTTGTGTTCATCCAACACAATTGTAACTGGATTTTAATGATCACAGAACTCAGCCTTCAGAGCAAGTGGCTGCTTTCAAGATTAGTTCACGTATGTATATTTTTAACAGAACAGTCACCTTTATTCTTAAATTATTTAAGGGCTCTTGGATGAAACTGTCAATATGACATTTTGCTGGGAAAAAGAAAGAGAAAACTGTAATAGCTAATAATACTGACTGAAAGACCTGATGTAACCTTCTTGCCCAGCAAATACTGTATTGCCATTGCTAGTTAACAGGTAACAGATGTTGCATTGACTTTGCAAGGTCACAGGAGTGAAGCTTGTCAGGTTTTGCTCAAGCTTGGCTTGGACTGCTTGGGGTTTTTTTTTTAGCTTACCTGTAACGGCACTTTTTTTCTAATGACCAGGTGGCTAATTGCTAACTTGTTTGACTGATCTTGTATATTCATTGAGTATAACTGTAATTTGTATATGGCTGCAAGTAATAAGCAGCTATCTGGTGTAGGGTGAGATATCCATGACCCTAACACGATGATGCTGTGTAGAGGAATGTGGCACAATGTGATTGGAGTGGGACCCAGGATAGGGTGCAGAGCAGTACAGGCAGGAGACAACAATGGGGTTGGTACAGGCCAGCACTGGACATCGCAGGCTATGAGCCACCCGCAGTGGTCTGCTGAAGATGGGAAGGATTTGGAACTGTGCAAAATGGGTTTGGGCTGTAACCAAGTGAACAAACAGCATGTGTCCAACACTGCACAATACTAAACATAAGGGATATTGCAACATGAAACTGCAGCCAGTGAAGACCAAAAAGGGGGTTAAGCATGCTAGAAGATGTATAAAGATATTATTAATGATAGTCCTGTGTGGGCTCTGGAGCGAGGCAGAAGAAATCATCAACATCGTGCTCCTGTTGGCAAACTGGAGAAAGAGTTCCCCACCACCAGTTTCACACTGTCCCCAGAAAGGTCCTGGGACATGGTAACTCACCACAACACCATCATTCTCTGATGCAGAAGCCACCAAGCTCAGACCCAGAGTGAGCACAGAGAAGAGCAAGACGGCAGAGAAGGGGTAGAGACTCACAAGTGTGAGTATGATGATTTAATCTGTATTATTAATTAGACTTTTTCTGTAATACTGTTCATCTCTTTATTTTCTCACTTGACCTATAGCAATTAGATCTAGGCTAGTAATAACTCTTTGATTAGACTGTTGAGATTTCAAGTACAGGAGCAATACATTCTTTTCACATAAAGGTTTTTTTTATTTTACCCATAAAAAGGTATTTAAGTCTAACCTTGAAAATGCAGTGGCTACTTACAAGACAGCCAGTTCAGAACTGCAACAGCCAATTCTGTCTATAAGGTAACTGGCATGTTCAGGAAGTAAAGGAGAGGACTGTAGTTATTATGCAGTCCCAGAGAGCAGAGACTTGGGGAAAGGAATGAATGATCTCCCTGGACTTCAAGGACAAAATAAGAGATCTCTAAATCTTCAGCAGGGAAAGCTATTTAAGAAGAGTTATGACTTTGTACTTTTCCCTGTTTTTGTGGTCTCTGTCAATAGTTATATTTTATTTAGAGAGATGCTTTTTTAAATTTGTATTTTGTGTGTTTGCAGACTGATCTGATATTGCATTCCCACTAAAAAAAACAAACAAACAACACTATGGAAGTCAGTGTCCAACAACTGTCCTCCCATTACTACCCAACAAATCCTTTTCAGTCTGGGTTAATTTCTCTATATCTTACAGATCTGCTTTTAGCAACTCCAGTTCTGACAGTGACTCCTCAATACTGTCAGACTAGGCTGTACTTATTTAGCTGCTTGCCCCAGAAAGGAGGAATCAGACTTAAATCTTTAAGTTTCCTTGCAATTTAACCAAAATATCAAAGGGGTATGCTTTTCTAATTCAGGCATGATTTTTAACAGGCAAACATGTGATTCTCTGTGCTACACTGTAAAGAAGCTATAAAACCCAGCAGACACTTAGCTGTGTGATCCATGTTCTGTACGTGACAGCCAAAAGGGAATTTTTTCATACTTGCCTTTCCATTCCTGAGCTATTTGTTATTCCTAACTTTTGTAGTGCTTTTTTCATCTCCTGAAACCACAATATGGCAGAGCAAAAAACAAAGCTAGGCTGCCAGCACCAAGCAGGCAGAACAACTATCACCGAAGAAAATCCTGATAGTTAAAAGAAGAAATATTTCCAAAGCTTGATCCACGCAGAATAAATACATGGAGGTATTTCACTAGAGGATCCGATTCTCTGAACAGTTACCCTGGAACAACCCCCAGTTGAAGCTTCATCATGGCTTTACCTACACCGTGTAGGAACAGCAGGCTTGCAGTCAGATTTGCAAGCTGTCACAAGCACACAGACCTCAGTCTGGTCTCAATTTCTAAAATATATCTTGATGTACTGTGGCAGTTTCCAGCTAGTTTAAAACTCCATCCTTCTCCATCCTTAACTCCAGTGTGAAATGTTTATCGACAAACTAATTCACCTACTCTGCCACATAGCTCTCCCAGCTGTATTAAGGCCTCAGCTCCACTCCATGAAGTTTTCCAGACTTCAACTATTTCTTTTTGGTTTCTCTGTTATACCTCTGGTGACAATAGTTTTATTCTTGCCTAAGTATTATTCCAGACAGAACCTGAAAAGGAAAGACTTCCCACATGAAAATCTGTCCTTGGAAGATCAGTCCTTAGACCCACTATCCACCCACTGAGGGCTACCAGGAACAGTCTGTCCCACCCACCAAACCTCCCAGCTCTCTCCTTTATGCACCTTTCCATTCATCCTGAAAAGCACATGATGAAAAATATGTAATATATATATATATGTAAGGGAAAGAAGAGGGTATGCATGTTCAGAAAGCCACCAGGATTCATTTTTAGAAATTATTAAGAAAGCTAGAAGAGCAGAAGGGCTATACAGGGCTTTTTCTGCTTCTTAGCGGAGACACTTGTTGGCTGGAGTAGTACAGCAACATTGACCAGGTACATAATCAGTACCAGCTGTGGGGGAAAAATAATCACTTGTAGTGTGGACAGACAAAATACTTGCTAGAATCAGATGAATGACTGAATAAAAATTTAGCATGTGTGGAAGCTGAAAACGAGCACAAAAGCTGTATGCCCAGGTGTGTAGATCTAAAAATTACTGTTTCCCTCATGGGAGAGTCCACAAGCATCTTCTCTCAGCACAGCTCGAGGTCCCACCTGGCTGCAGAGTGACACTGCCCACTATGAAAGCAGGCAAGCTTCAGGACAACCAGGCTTACAAAGGCAACTCAGCCAGGTGGGACTGCACTGCAGATTGCCCCCAGCTTCAAGTCACTCCTAGAGCAGCCATCTTGGTACAGATATGAAACATCCTTTTATTTTTTTAATTTATCCAAATGAGAAGGACCACACTATCTCTATGCATATTAAGAAATTGTGAATGTGCCTACAACAGAGCCTCCAGAAACTAAGATCTAGTAAAGGAACGGAACATCATTAGGGAGTCCAAAATCGAAGTGACTCATTTATATAGACTGTAGAGACTGGTTCTTGCATAATTAAATAACACTTTGTACAGAACAGAGTGAAAATGTGGGGTAAAGTGAGATGGCCATCAAGGGCTCCAGTAAAGGAACAGCAGCTCAGAGCATGGTTTCTTTTATTTAATTAGGTCACTCAAAATAGTTCTTGTGAATGAGCTGGAGGATGTCTCCTTTTCTCTGAGCCAATGAACCCATTAGGAACCAACAATTTGGGCAGGACTCTGTAGTTTTGCTGAAGGTATTTTCTGAGGCCTGCAGCTGTGTGAGCTTGGAAGAGGCAAGCAGGTTTCCGAAGGCCATGTGGGTAGGTGCAACAAAGAAGACTTTTCAATGTTGGGTTTCTAGAAGTGTAGCTGTGTGAAATTAAAGCAACTAGGGCTGCAAAAAGAGACACTGCTTCTTTTTACATGGCTATTATTTTGCATCCTCTATCCAACAGCACCTGTGTTTCTCCTTAGTGTGCTAGAAATATATTATTTGATCTACCAGCAAATTGAACTCAAGCTGTTTAAAGTATGTGGTTTCTTTTCCTTCATGGAGAAAGAAAGAGAAATCAAATTTTCTTCAGAAAGTAGAAAATTTTAGCAGAAAAAGAAAAGGAAGACAAACTTTTACAACAAACTTTACATATGCCTCTGTTATGAAGACTGCTCAGGTCTGAGTCTTATTGTAGCATCAAAACCTGTACCTGTATTTAGAGATCCCACAAATACAGCCCTTCTTATCGACTGGTTTTGCTTCCAGGCAGTGGAAGACATTGTGGCAGTTTCCTTCCCCTGAACCAGTAAAGACGATCTCAGAATCACTAAAATGGGCAGCTAGAAAATGGCAAAAATAAAAGAGATGGAAGTATAATAAATCACACAGCTGACCTGAGGGAAAAATATTTGCCTCCCCATAGAAGCAGTAACAAACAAGAAAACATGATACTCCTGGAAAAGTAGGCTTTGTTCATCCCTGCTTTGACACTGGTGTCCCTTCCCCGCTGCTGAAAATTTGTCTCTGGTGCATAAACAGTGAATTTTCAAGCTTTTAAAACAAATCTGTCCTGCAGCCCTTGCTGTTGTTGTAATTTAAAAAACCCCAAACAATTCCCAAGAAACACACCATCTAAATCTTTAAAACTAGAAGGAAATGTCCTCTTTGTTGTAGCAAAATGTCAGCCTGATGTGCAACTGAAAAAGTCAAGGCTAATGACACTTCTTGCCAAGCCACAAAAATGACTGAAATTGTGTTTTCTAGCTAGTGTCTCCACAGATACTTACTTTAGTTTTATAATAAATGAAAAATTAGGGCAAAAGCTATAGTTCTCCAATGCTAAATAGAATATTTCATTTGTAAGTAAGTCTAATGCGTTAAGGTTCTGTTTAATGTAAATAAATGTATCAAAATTTGGCTGTTGCCAATAGCAGCAACAACAAATGAACGGAATGCTCATACTCCCTTGTCACTTCACCAAGTCTGCTGCTGCACTAGAATCGCTTCTAATTAACAACGATGTGACTGAGAAGAAAATTAGGCCTCATCTCTAGCATGGATCTAAACATATTGCTGGTGCTTAACATATAAGATAAGTGTAGTTAAGAAAAATGAATTTTCCTCCTCTATGCAACCACTCTTACTAAATACATCCTTCTAAATGTCAGGCTTCCTGATGAAATAAACACAGGGTGAGTCATAAGCTTCTTTAAATGCAATGCCACTGTACTGAAAAATATCCAAATTACTTTTAATTTTCCCTTTAATGATAGTGAAGTGTGCATATCTGTACAGTGACCAAGCCTGACACCTGAGGCAGAAGCACAGATGCAGTTTCTTGTCTGTAAATCATTGCCCATTCAGTATTTCTTATTCTAGTACCTTGCCTTCATTTTTTTTCTTCTCAGAATTCAATAAATCATATCATGAGATTTAATCATAGCCTTCTGTATGAGTTATGAAATAATCATTGTCTGCTACATTATTTCTCCTTGATAACTTTGTCGCATAGTGAAACTCCATACAATGTCCTTTGCTTTAAATAGCTAATTCTATATTACCAGAGAAACAACAGCAGCAGCCCATAATAATCCTTTTCATTATGCTTCAACACCCCACAAAGTCATTGGTCTTTCTTATATTATGAGACTCAGAAACACAAGATGGAGACTGCCAAGAAAAGAAGAAAGGGGGTGAGGAGACAGATAAGGAAACATTTATTACTGGAGATTAAACCTGGAATTTAGTATCATGGAGTAGAAAAATTATTCCCTTCCTGGGACCAATTTCTAGAGCTGATCCAAAGGACAGTGGCCTCCGTATCTGAACAGGAAAGCCAGACTTCCCCAGTGCTGCTTGTTCACCTTTATCTTCTAGGATGAAGAGCAATCTCAGAGCTTGCTCCTTCCCCCAGCTGGAATCTCACCACCTCTGAAACAGCCTAGACTCCTCAAAACAACACAGGAGACATGAAGATGTTGGAGTTCAACCACACTACAAGCAGGTTTTCTGAGAAGAATAAAACAGAGGGGAACTCAGCTCTAGTGTTCTTCTGGGTCATTGCATGTGCAGTCCTAGTAACGGGCAGTGGAAGGACCCGAGCAGCTGCAAAACTTTGGACTTCAATTTTGCATGGGATGCCTGTCAGCTCTCCAATATTCTTTGTATTTTTGACCAGTTGCCAGTGGGTAACTATGTGTTGTGCAAGTCAGGTGTTTTATAACATAAGAATCTTCTGAAAAATACTTGTGTTTGTTTTCCCAGATATACCTGGGAAGCTCAACTATACACAGTCCTGTTCAGAGTAAAAGATGGGAAGCTTGAAACATTAAAAGACTATTTAAGGAAACAGCAAAATTATCTTGTTCTTGGAAACAGTCTTCAGTTATGGATGGACAGGACAACTGGATGGATTATCTTCCATCTCCATTGCATCTCTGTGGTGAACGGAGATTTATGTCTCACTGAGGCAGTGAACTAACTCCTTTCCCAATAATGCTTTGTGGCTCCTATGAGCCTTTGCATAGACCTTTGGGGGGGGGGGGGGGGGGGGGGGGGGGGGGGGGGGGGGGGGGGGGGGGGGGGGGG
>JAVSBS010001371.1:116632-145258 GCA_033124195.1 Coracias cyanogaster
GGTCATAAAGTGAACCATGGTGCCTGACATGTACTCACATACGGAAAGGGAGAACTGACCTCTGAGTGTTGCCTGAAGGAAATGGTGCAGGCTGCTCTTTTCTGAAGACTCCTTGAGTTTTGACCTTCCATTGTAAAAAGGCCAGGATGCTGTGGAGCACTAGCACACTCTCTCTGTCTCCCTGACTCTTCCAGTGAGAACATCCACTCATAAAACCAGCCCCTGTGCATTTTGGATAGCTACAGAAAGCTTTACATGGACTTATTTCTCCTTTGACAAATTCAAAAGAAAGTCTTACCCAACCGAGAGCTCTAAAATCATACAAAGCTCTCCTAATCAAAATACAATTTTAAAATCTTCAGCTTGGACTTGTCTAAGCCTGTCCACCTAATTAATGAACACAGATGAAGGAGAGGCAGAGCCTTGAAATGAAGTTTGTACTATAAACAATGTGAAAACTAAATTCAGTCTAGCTGGGTAGTCAGATACATATAGGGAACTGGAAGTTGTTGTGCGAAGGGTAGTACTTAGAGCGTAACAGAGTCTGATAGGGGTAAGATATAGATCACTGTTAAAATTGGTTATATCTGTATTTGTAAAGATGTGTATGGGCATAAGCAGTACTACAAGGCTATGCTGGTGCCTCTTACAGTGCAGAATGGATATGGAAGGACAGCTTGAGCTACTAAAACTTCTGCAAGTAATTGTTAGCTGATATGAATAGGCAGATCAAAATTTTGTCAGATTATACAACTACACAGTGGTGGGGATGGACAGACAGTGCAGGGGGAACTGGAAATATGGTTAGTCAAAAAGAAGCTTCTCACACATCTGGGAGAAAATAAAATTTAACTACTCAACTGGAGAGTGGAGTTTGGAAAGCAATCAATGTTGAGGGACTCCAAAGGTGATAAGGGCAAAATAAGCACGATTCCACTGTGATATGGCAAAAGGAAATAAATACAATGTAGGGCTTTACATGAAGAGGCAAGTGAGGAGGTGAGGAAGAGGAGATGGGCAGATCTGTGAAAGGCACCAGAGTACTGCCCTGTAGTATGGCTTGTGAGACACCATAGATTCCTTATCTAGCCAAAGACTCGAGTGTATCATAAACTTGAAGACTTGTGACTTCAGAGGACTTGAGCCACATATGAAAAGTAGAGGATTTTGAAGATACTGAGGCACATGTAGGTAACAGGAATACCTTTACTGTGGGAATTACATTGCTGCTGGAGAATGGGTATATATCTATTTTTTAAGATAAATACCATCAGGACTCCAACAGTGACAAGAAGACAGAATAATCTGGAGCACTGCTGTTTAACATCAACTCAGGAGAAGGAAGAGGAAACTCAATGGGCCAAGTTCTGATCTCAAATTTTGCAGTTTTTTGCACCAGAATGATTTCCCAGAAATCCTGGGAAGGCAGTGCTCCACTCATGAGAAATGTGAGTCTTTCATAGCCCATGGTATGTGAAGCAGCTTGTGCATCAGTGGCAGCCTTCAGAGTGGTCTGAATCTCTACCCTGATATTGTACCCCACCATTCCCAATACTAACTTGAGATACTACATCTCTCAGATAACCCAAAGGGAAAATAAGGTATGGAAAGGTTAAGTCATTTGCTTTATGTAGTGCAAGTCTGGAGCCCTTTTACGAATGAAAATACTGCTCAGCTCCTTTCTCTTAACAGCACTCAGCCAAGGGAACCTCTACTGGGATCTCCAAGGATTTCCTCCTACAACAAATGCTTTCAGTTCCAGTAAATCGAGGAGGCTGGGGAGGAACAACCAGAGGAATGCCATGCATTATTCACGTGCTTGCAAGCAGTGTGGAATGCGAAGGCTGAGATGCAGGAGGCAGCAGTGCCTGGCTAGGAGAGCACCCAAGCAGTTCAGGTGGCTGGCTGGCAGAGATCCACACAGCAAGCCAAGGGTGACTCAACAATGTCGGGGGGGACTCAGCAAAGCTTTCCTGTGCCTCCTGCCTTTCAGCCGACTGGTCTGGCCAGTGGAGAGCAAAGCCACATCCTGAGGTCACCCCCTGGGAAGCTGTGTTTCTGGGCAAAGCAGAGGCATTGTTGCTTGAATGCTAAACCTCCCCAAATACATGGCAGGAAATCTGACACTCAGCTCACCGAACCATTTAATTTTGTGCTTAAGCCAAACCCTATATAAATGGATATAAACTACAGGTTTGGGGTCAGCCACACTAGAGGTATGGGGGCAGAAAAATCTAACTAAAATGTTTAACTAAGGTTGCACTTGAGTTTCAGGACATGTTTGCCTGGATTGCAATGAGCAAACTTATGGGTCCAGGACATCCCCACCTGACAAGTACTCTGTGTGTCCTACAGCAATCATTTAATCCTCCTAGGTGTCAGTTTTCTTATCTACAAAATGAGAAAAATGCTCATTCTCCAGGTGCTAGTGCTGGATAATGACACAACTCTTTAAATGGAAGATGACATTAAAACATATTCTGTGACTATTACTATTGTAAGTATCGCAATAGTAAGTAATTTCTTCTTAATGGTGAATCCTGTGCAACAGCTTGGTGGGTCAAAGCCTAAGAAAATGGGAAAACAACTTTTTTTCTGCCAGTGTTAATACAACTTATCACTTATTAGAGTCCTTATCACTCTAAACAGTCTCAAAGAGCCAAGGAGGCCCACAGTGACATGCTCTGGAGGGTGTCTGAACAGCAAGCAGAAATCTAGAGGGAATCCTGCAAACCCACAGGATTGTTGCCAACTGCACATGTAGGCTGTGGTTTAGTATGAGCCACTCCCCAGGCTAGAGGGAAAATAAAGGAAACAACTCCATTGACTACGCCCCTCCTACCACAATCTCTGTTTCATTTCCAAAAACGTCATTTGCAATTCAAGTAGGTAGTTTGATAGGCATTCATGATGATGTAGGCTGTGGAACACTGAGGTGAGTTCCTCGGGTGTCCCAAGTGTTCCCTCATGGAAGGAAGGCTTTCCATGGGAGGAATTAAGGACTTTTCCATTCATGGAGAGTCTTATAGCAATAGTGGCAAATCATTGCAGTGGACTCAGGAATCTGATTCTCCTTGGAGAAAATTGTATAAGTACCTTTGAGAGAGAGAGAGAAGTGCATTAGAGAGATGTGATAATAGCCCTCTGTTTGGGATGAAAGAATAAGAAAACAAGAAAAAGGTCACAGAAGCCAGTGGGAGGATTTCATTGTTGACTTTAGGGAATGTAGACCTCAGTTGAATAATGGTGGGTGTATATGTGAACAAGTATTTTTAGAGGGTAAATGACCCTTTAGAAACTATTTTAAGTGGTGAAGAGCAAGACTAGTTGTGGGCCAATTAATTAATCATAGAATCAAAGAATGGTTTGGGTTGGAAGGGACTTAAAGATCATCTCTAGTTTCAACTCCCCTGCTATTGTCAGGAACACTTTCCACTAGACCAGGTTGCCCCATCCAACCTGGCCTTGAACACTTCCAGGAATGGGGCATCCACAATTTTGCTGGGCAACTGGTTCCAGTGCCTCACAACCTTCATAATAAAGAATTTCATCCTTACATCTAATCTAAATCTACCCTCTTTTGGTTTAAAGCCATTACCTCTTGTCCTATCCCTACATGCCCTTGTAAATCCCTCCTCTGCTTTCTTGTAGGCCCCCTTTAAGCAGTGGAAGTGTTAGGTGAAGTATCAGGGTATGCTTCCTAGTAGTGAGGTCTGAAACTGGAGCTAGTTCTCAGGGGAGAAATGAGCACCACACTATCTGGGTGAGTTAGGGGTGCATGTTTCTTTCCTGCCGTCTTCCCAAGGGAATATGGCTTGTCTCATCAATCTAAAGAAGCCTTTCCATCTCTAATTTCCTCTTACTTTGTTTGAATAGGTTATCTGATCTAATTACATAACATTCAAGTGCACAAGTGCAGGAAGAAGTGATAAAATCAAGAACAGCTTTAATGAGGCCAGAAAAGGAAGAAAAATGGAGTCAGCTCAGGGGACCTTCGAGGTCCTTTTGGTGTTATTCAAGCAAAGAAATGGAAACACTAATAAGACAGATGAAGCTGGATTCAGAAGGTTGATTTTGAACTAGTAGAGCATTCAGTATTTTAAGTCTCCAGAAAGAAGTAGTTAGCCTTCAGATGAGATGGTGTCAGGAAGCACAAAGAAAAATTAAGGCTGCAGTCATTAAGGGAAGTGGTCCTGGTGTGCAGACATGCACCTCCACCTGCATGGTTGTATCTGTTGCAGTGGAGTGGGACTGAATGGAATGAGACAGATCAAAATTAGAGATGGATGGCCACAGAGGCTTGGCTGGGTACACACATCCAGACACAAATCTGTTGAAGACTGACGATGACCAGGGAGTACTTAGAAACCTAAGTTTGTAGAGAAAGTATCAATTTTCTGCATTTGGTTGTATCGGCTTATCAGTTAAAATTATACTTGATAGAAAGGTGGGAAAGGGGAGGAATTTAATCTAATTTTAAAAGTTTATGTTAATAGCCAGTTATTCCTGCAGGTGAAGGGTGTAATTGCCTGCTAGACAGAAATGTTGAAAAAAAACGGGTGTACATAGTGATTCAAGGGCACGGGACACAGCTCTAGGGCCTGAGGGTGAGAGCTGATCCTCAGCTGAGTGAGCTGGTGTGCTGTTCCAGTCTGCCGCTTCCCTGGAGGGTAGACAGTCTTAAGCTTCTACCAGTGATCAGGTCCTGACTAGGGGCCTCCTCTGATGCCCAAATGTGCTTAAAAGGACAACATTATGTAAACAGTTTGAGAATTTGGCCACAATCACATGGCTGGAGGTACTGAATTAGAAGGGAGTAAATGCAGCTGATTTGTCTAAATGGTGGAGACTGCCAGAGAATTGCAAAAAAAGTGGTGACTGAGAAATTACCTGAGCAGAAGTATAAGGAAGAAAATAAAGAGATTTGACAGTGGGTATCAGGTATACACAAGCCCCCAGGACAGGAATGCTTAGATGACCGCGTTTAGTTTCCAGCACAAGATAACACAATCAGGCCCACTCCAGAGAACCCCATGTCTAACGGGAAAACAGTGCGATCAAACGTTGTCACCACAGGTCCTAAATTAACACAGAGATAACCCATGATCTCAGAAGCAGAGGCCTGATCGGTGGAGAAGTTGCTTGGTACCCACTTTTTCCAAAGTTACAATCATTCTATCAGTGACTGTGGGGTACTTGGATTAAATCTGCTCTTACAGTGAGCAACAGGCCTCAAGTATTATACCATGAGATGTTAACATCTGGGGAATTTAAAAAGTGATAGTTCGGATTCAGCCATTAGGTATGAAGCATGAAGTGGGAACAAATGATGAGCTGAGCCTAGTTCTGCTGCTCTGAAGCTGGTCTGTGATGAGAATCAAGTCCTTGTGGGCTGGTGCTCCTTGCCCTTCTGCTCCAGTGAAGGAACCCAGGGAGGTCCAGCCGTTTCTGTGTGCTGGAGGGATAAAAAGGCATCTAATACTGATGGATGCCAGTGGAAAGATCTGCATGCAGGGTATGGGATCAGGGCTCAGAAGAATGTCCCTCCCCATTCGTTATTGTGAATCACAGGCTCATTTAAAAAGGTGCACTTGTCACTCAGTGCAGAGTAATGTCTGGGGCAAGCTTTGTTAGCTGCAGAGACAAAGAATGAGGTGAAGTTTCCCTCACATAACCACAAAGAGATACTTTATTGACTCAGGACTTGTTTTCCCACCACATTAGTTTGCATACCTTCAAACAGGGGTGCCCCACGGCACAGGTGAAATAGGAAGTTACATGGTGCTGCAAGCTGGGATGTGCAAGGTGTATGTGCAAAACAGCTGTAACCTTGCCGCCTGCTTTGCTGATGTGAAAGAGCCAGGATGGCTTCTGCTGTTGTTGTTACTGAGGAAAAGGACATGAAAGTTGCTGCTGCCGGGCTGAGAGTTTAGGTTTCAGTCACTCACATCTTCCTTTCTGTCTTCCTTATGCTCCTCTTTTTCCACTATCAGAAGCAGCCTGGCTGTGGGGCAGTCTGAGCCTTTCATCCTTAGGGCAGCAAGATCAAGTTTGGTCTCTGCATCTGAGAGATTCTAGTGTCTCCTCTGCAGCTGCCATGGGCCAAGGAGCTCTCTGGTCAGCTTCCTTCCCTTCTATGTACCTTATCTGATGGGGTTCAACACGATGTGGTGAAGAAACTTCATCACTTTTTTGACGTCTTTGCATTCTATTTTTTTATATCATTTACTGGTAGTGTCTATGTTATATATCACACCTGTATACGTAGCTAGATATTATTCTGACACAAATGTTGCTCTGAAGTCTCGATGTATGTCTCAGTCAGCTTTTAAGTGATAAGGTAACCCAGCCCTTTCCTGCAGGAAGAAACGCTGCACTTGAATTTTGATGTGCCTATAAGGCACTGCTCTACTCCTGCGTCACACTTATACCTGCCTGTTACCCAGGATAAGTAACTAGAGAAGCAGGTTAGGAGACAGTACCTACACCTGGGCTGACTTCTGGTTCTATAACTCACTTATTGAGGTCAAATTTCTTCTTTGTTCCTTTTTCTTCTTGGCTAAAACAGGAATAATTTTTGCAACAGGCTACAGAGGTCATGGTCCTTCCTGTATTTTTCTCAGCTGTTTCTATTCATCCAAATTATTGTTGCAGCTTAGACCTCACAGGCGAGATACTGTTATTTCCAGCCAGAATAAACAAAAATAAGGAAAAAAGAAAATAAAGATGTATAACTTTTACCATTATAGAATATCAGGGCAAGCATCTGCTTCAAAAACAAGGGCAGTGTTTAATTAAGAGTGAGCACATGGACATCAGAGTGCTGCCTAACCACTGTCAAAATAGGTGTTAAACAAAGGTTTTCCTCACCAATATTTTCCCTCTGACTAGAAAATAAGTAAAGGATAATATCCTTGTCATAAACCCCAGTTATCACAATTACTCACTGTGCAAAAGATTCGCAGCTGGAAAGCTAATTTCATTCTTCTTCTGCTCAGCAACTACAATATTTTTGCTCAAAATTTTTTCTGCTCCAACTAAAAATATTTGGAGTTATTTTTCTATAAATCTAAGAAAGGCCTCACCCAATGATGTTCACTGCTATCCTATATAAAAGGCCAGGTGTAACCTTTTTTATTAGTGTTTTGGTTCTGAAACTGACTTCATTAAAAAGCAGCCACAGTTCTTGGAGATACTATCAAAGCTTGGGGAAAAAGGAAAGCATTTGGCTCACATTGCTGCTAGTGACAACAATCAATGCCCAGACAAGCATGGCTTCAAAAAAATGTGTCAAGAACCCACTTTATATTTTAAACACACCATGAAAGACGTTCAAATTCTTCATCTGGAAGAAAAAAAAAGAGAGGGGGAGATGGAGGGAGGGAGAGATTTCCTTCCACCAGGCAGTGAGAGATCACTTCACGCTTCCCTTTGGTAGGTTACAGGGGCAATTGTCAAGCCATCTCATGTGAACAGATGGAGGCAAAGGATCTCAGCTTTCACCAGAAGCCGGTTAAAGAACTGATGCCTGGGATGGTGGGCTAGACAGGGCCCAACAGCGGGGGCTTTCTGCCCCTGACAGTCAGACGTCTCCAGGGCCTGCTGGGGTGGCAGCAATCCTTGGGGAGCACCTCGGCAGGTTCTCAGCAGACCGGCACCAGCTAAGCCTCAGACTTGTATAGGCACTTCACATATAAGAGCATGTCTAATCCAATCACCAGCAGATTGGAAGCTATCTGTGTACCTCCCATATAGCATATTCTTGTTGGCTTGAAAACAATCTTCTCCTCCTCAGCCTTCCCCCTTGTCTTCCTATCAGTCTGTGCAAGTAGTGGTGCTCCCCCCTTGGGCACACGGAGCTAATCCTATTTACTCAGTCCATCAATTTAACAGCTTTAAATATTCGCAGCCATTAGATGGATGCAGCTGAAACTTCAGCAGCATCGATGAGCCAGCAAGAGAGGGGGGAGAGCAGTGTGGTGAGCAGTGGGAGGCAGCCTTCCCATGCGGGCAAAAGCAGAAAAAAGACATTCAAAATAGTGAAGGCTGAGGCATGTCTCATGCATGCATACACACGCACATAGACTACATATGTTCAACTCATTGCACACACGTGCACATACCAGCAGAGTGCCATTGTCGCACACCACTGTCCCTGTTAGTTAGCCATTTCTCTCCAGATGTAGGCTCAGGTTTTGACACACATCTTACCCTTGCATTGTGTGGGCCCAACAGCATGATCTGCATGCAGTGGGGCCAGTGCTGTCTGATGCTGCTCGCCATGTTGCCGTTGGTATTGGTATGAGTGGCGTGGTCTGGTGGGATTTGGCCCCTGCCTGTGTTAGCATGGGCATATGGTCTCACGCATGCCCATTCCCTCCTCCTGCTTAAACTGGAAGGTGTGCGTGGAAGGACTGAAGCAAGCACAAAAGCAGTGGGTGCCAAACACCCTCTAATGCGGGGGTCTTCAATCTACGGCCCGTGGGCCGGATACAGCCCCCCAGGGTCCTCAATCCGGCCTGCCGGTATTTACAGAACTCCCCGCCCCTACCCCGCCGGGGGTTGCGGGGGGAAACCAAGCAGCCGCAGATGACTTCCTGCCACTTAATCCACGCACTGGCCTCTGCAGCCCCCAAGCCAGAGTCCTGGTGCGGCAAAGTTCCTTCAGTCCCTTCTGGCCACCCTTTCCGGACTGCGCAGCCGGGCTCAGGAGGGGGGCGGCAGCATCAGTGAGGTGGGCGACTCCCCCGTCCTTTTTTTCCAAACTATAGTCCGGCCCCTGACAGCGTCTGAGGGACAGTGAACCGGTCCCCAACAGTGTCTGAGGGACAGTGAACCGGCCCCCTGTTTAAAAAGTTTGAGGACTGCTGCCTTAGAGTGTGCACACAGGCAGTTACATCTCATTAGTACTGCTTCACAAAATCGGTCTTACTCATCTAGCAGTAACTCCAGCATCTGTCTATATGTTGGATACAGCGCACATCCCATGCAGGAAAGCTTTCATGCATTAAACTCCTGTGGCAGAAACACTGTGTTTTAATTTGGATTAAAATGGTATTTCTATTTAGTATCACTACCGTTCATGGTAAGCTGACCAAAGGCCCCTTTGATTCTGAATTTAAGTGTTCGCAGAAGGAGTAAATGCTTTTTAATGAAATCAGCATTAAGTGCTGGTGGGGGCTGGGGTTTGCTGCAGAGAAACCCTCAGAAATCAGGCACTTGGAAGTCATCACACGCAAGCACTCAGAAGAACAAGCAACTTGCGCTTAGCACTCTCATGTTATCTGCTAAATTATGGTGTCCTATTAAAACATTTTACTTTGACAGTTAACGAAGTTATGTAACAAAGAAATTTGTGAGACACCTTCATGCTGACTTCTGCTTAAGTATTTAATTAAGTGTAAACTAGCTGTGAAGCTCTGGACTTCAGGATAAATAAAGGTTAAAGAAATAAAAGTAAATATCAAATGAAAATTAAATGCAATAAGGGCTATTTTTATTCATGGTGGTATTTTCTGAGATTAAGCTTTTATGAATTTCGTAAATGGCATCATCTGTTAACTACTTAAGCCAGATAGCAACCTCCAGAAAATATCCCAGTTTTATCAGAACAACTATGAAAAATGAAGAGATACTGAAATTAAATGAAATTGTTCTCCCACACTTAGGTAGAAGCATCCCTTCCCTACCCACATGCAGCCAGAGAGAGGGACTGAGGTGTGGGTCTCCAGCGCAGCTGGCAATTTTGGCAGCATGTAAGTACTTCAGAAGCAACAGTATAATTGAAAACACTTTCCGTAGCAGCTTCTCAAACTATATAAATACTACTGAAGAGTCCACTTTCCAGAAAGACAGACTCAGTTCTTCAATTCAAGGGCATCTGAAAAGCCATCTGCTCAGCACAGACTTGCACAGTGTATAATCAGGCACCAAGATGCATAAGCCTTTATGAAATCACCGCTTCCCCATAGATTGACTTGTTAAGCCTGTGCCAGGGCACACACGCCTTGGTGAAACCACCAGCTGTTCCTCAGAAGATTGCTATGGCATGGTAAAGAAGATACCCTTACTAAGAAATTTGGTGTGTGCTGTAATTACTACCGCTGCCAGGGGATTTTCTAACAAAAGAGTTTCATCTTGGAAGAAGTCTGCTTGTGAAAAACCAAACTACCTACTGAAACATAAACTCCAATTTAGGCAAGAATGGCAAGAGACATTTCCTTTGCTCTAGCATGACTCATGAATAGTCCTGAGACATGAACACCCATCTCAGTCTGAACAGGCAACCTTTTCCCTTGCTCTTCTGAGGTTCTGCCATGATTCACAGAATGGTCCTCACCGACAGGTGGTAGAAATGAGTTTTCCAGCATTGCTGATGGAGGTTCATGCCCCAAAGTGCTCAGTGCTACCCTGCTGCTCTGGGAAGCTGCCTGCTCACCTCAGCCAGCTGAGCCCGTTGTGTGATGCGGTCACTCAAAACTAACTGCCATTCAAACAATGTTATTCTTTGCCATTAAGTTAAAAGGCAGCAACTCCACAAATATTCCTGGGCAAGAGACCTGAGGCACCCACAGCGTGTAGATGAAGGTTACAGGCAAACAACCAAGACATCCAACCCAGCTGGACGCAGAACTGCCACCTCCTGTGTTCAAGGATGCAACCTCAGCCACCCAGCCACTCTGCATGAGCTTCTTCCCAAGCTGTCTTACAGGAACTATTTTACACTATAGGCAAAGGCAGTCAAGCTTTTGTCCCTCTCCTTCACTCCAGTTGAAAGGCTTTTTCTATATGACAATACAATTTTCTGGCTAAAAGAATATTTTGTTATATAATATTAAGTGAAGCAGCTCAAAAGGATGAAACAAAGGACCAGTAAACCTATAATTTAGTAGTTATTATCACAATTTCAAGTTTTTCTAGGCCTTAGAAATCTATTTTTTATCCCAGTTTAAGGCATGATCTGCAGCCTCAATTCCCTTGAGTTTCTGTAACCCAAGCAGGAACTAATTATTTAGGCAAATACACCATTTTATGGTTACCAGCTATTAATCCATTTCATTGCTCCATTACTATTCCTCCTTGATTGATGTTCATCTCCCCCTTTCCTTCCCCAAAGTCATATTGAACAGAACTGATCTATAAAAGCCTTTCAGTTCTTATCTGTAGCAGAGAAAATCCTTTAAAAAGCTAATCTCAGGTTTTGTTTCATTTGACACTAACACATTAAGCCTCCAAGAACTCTCTGTATTGTGCTGTCAGCTTACATTTCTCAGTGCTATAGGACTGAAAAGATGAAAATTAAATGGCAAGCCAGGGCTCCCTCCATCAGCACTGGTAGATAACTGGTTCAATCTCACTTCCTCAGTGTATTTTTGAAGGCAGCTGAAGAAGTTTTCTTCTTATATGTGCAAAACTTTCATTTTCTCTACAGCTGTAATACATCCCTGCTCTGAGGTCCTGCCAGCGCTGCATGACACTTGCAGGAATCACAAAATCATAGAACCATTAAGGTTGGAGAAGACCTCTAAGATCATCAAATCCAACCATCAACACAACACTACCATGACCACTAGACCATGTCCTGAAGTGCCACATCTACACGTTTTTTTAACACCTCCAGGGATGATGACTCCACTACTTCCCCGGGCAGTCTGTTCCAGTGCTTAATCACTCTTTCAGTAAAGAAATTTTTTCCTAATATCTAATCTAAAACTCCCTGGGAACTCCCTGGGCTCTTCAGTTTGGGCTGTGGCTACCAGTTCACATGAAAACCAGCCACATCCTGCCCATGCTGAGGGAATTTACAATTCTTAATGCTTCTGTCAGGCAGCAGTGTTGTTTGCCACCAGCCAGACAAGGCAGCTAGGCATATTTGCTTTTGTCACTCATGACAACAGCCTGCAGCTGATAAAAGATTGTATTTTCAATTGGTTTTCTTCTGTGTAGACCACTTCAACAGCACGGACACAGTGTTCCTAGTTTCTGTGCGCAGTGCTTTCTTCTGTGTGAGGCAGCAGATGGTTCATGCTGCCCAAGTACATTTTTGACCCTGATAGCTCATGGCCTGCCATCACACACCAGTGAATCAGAGCAAACACGTGCCAAAACCTTTCACCACAGTAGAAAGAATTTTAGAGTAACTTTGTGCTTGTGTAAACTGGCTGTAAGAGGTCCAGAGCACAGTATGTTCAACCTTTTTGTGTTTCATGTTGTTTTCTTTCCAGGGTGAGTGGAAGAGAGGACTCCGTTTTAATTTCAATATCCATACTGGTTTCTCCATGCCTTAGCAAAACCCGGAGATCGCGAGGGGGTCCTTGTTTTGTGTGAGCAGCCTCCTCACAAGCCTCATGCTGCCTGCTGCAGGACAGCCCCATTGCAGAAATGCCATAGCTTTCTGAGTAGCTTTACTTCTGGTGCAGCAGATAATGGGGTTCCGTTAATAACTTGACTTTGTTCCTAGACAGCTATTATAGTCTAACACTGGTCAATCTTTAGGCTGCTTAAAAAGACATTTGCACAGGCAACAGTGCAAATACCTTGACCTCTGCTTAGCACAAAGCCGAAATCAGGTTCATTTTATACATTTCATTTGCCTGCTCAAAATTTTCCCCTGAAAAGCTGCTTATAGAAACCTGGACCAGCATGCAAAAATATCACAAGTAGAGAAAATAGATGTTCATGTATTTAAATGCTGCACATCTGTTTAATGTATATCTCTGCATACTTAAAATGCATACACCTGTAAACATAATACATACAGCAGATGTATTTAAATGGCATAGATGCTCCTATGATGAGAATATAAATCAAAAATTTTTATGCTGCATTGTACTGTGATTGCTTGAAAGTCAGCCAGGTAGCTACAGGGAGGTTAAGAATAACTCATCTACAATACATTTCCAGCTACCTATACTTACACACACACACATATATATATATTCACATACATATATATAAAACGCCTAGAAAACTATGTATTAGACATATTCCGTGTAACAAACTAACCCATTTTCAGATTTTAATAGGAAAAAATCACACAGAGATAATAATCAGTAAGTGCATAATGCCTGTATTTTATTCCTTTGAGACCTTTCTTTTCAGACTTACACTGATTTCTTGATCAGTATTTACAATAAACAGGGAACAAAACTTTCTACAACTATTTATGCTAGTGAAAAGAAAAAATGAAGCACTTCTTGCAAGCTTGATTGTTCCTTAATGTATTGTGTGTTCCTTTAAGGAAAATGGACATTCAAAAAGCCATGTTTCCTGCTGCATGGAAATATACAGCTATCCCCTGAAAAGGATCCCAGTATTATCTCCTAATCCAGAATGAATTCTGGTCTAGTTGCAGATCACACTACTGGGTAGCTCGCTTTCCCTTGCAAAAACTATCAATCCGTTTTCTACAATGTCTTACAATGGAACACTTACTCTGTGCAGGAATAAATGATGCACCAGTGGGTTTGAAATTGTGAAGCGTCTGGATTGTAAAGCTGCTGTAACTTTTACAGTGTTCACAGCAAGAAACAAAACAGTGCTATGACTCATTTTATTGCTAGACTCAGTCTTTTTGTTTACTCAACCGGGATAGATGTAAACTGGATGTTAGTGAGCTTGTAGAGGACATTCTATAGCAAGGCTTTGCAAGCATTTTCTTAGAATTACAGAATGGTTTGGGTTGGAAGGGACCAAAGATCATCTAGTTCCAACCCCCCTGCCATGGCAGGGACACCTCACACCAGACCAGGTTGCTGAAGGCCCCATCCAACCTGGCCTTGCATGAGAACTTCACTCACTTTTGTCCTAAGTGATTTTTAGCTTCTCTTCCTACCTAAAAAGTACCTACAGGGAAGAAATATATATATTAGTAGTTTCTCCAAAGAAGCTATAGAAATAGGGGCTGGTATGCCCTGTAGTATGGACAGTGACATCTGAGCCAGGCACCATACACTTCTTTTAGAGTTAATGGAGAAAATCAGGAACTTTTGCCATACATCTTGTTTCATCCTAGAGCAGACAGTTAAATCAGATTGCAAAACTACCACTTTAAAGTGTTTTCTGCTCCCCATTCATTACAAAAGGCATTTAGGGGAGCTAGGTTATGTTAATCATTACAAACAACACTTAAGCATGGTGAATCCCTAGCACTGCTGCTCAGTTTAACAAATGTGGTTACTCATTTTCATTAGGTTTTTGTGATGCAGTAGAAAACTACTCTTAGCAACATACTCTAAGCTGCTTTTCAGCATCTCAATAGTGACTAGGACCAAGAAGGAGCCAGCACCATCTGGGCAGCCAGCTCGCCATGGAGTTCCACCATGTGCTCCACAGGACATGCTTTGAGAGCCACAGTTACACAACACGGCATTAACAATATTTTCATTGAATTAGTGTCTGGGGATGAATCCAGCAGAAAAGATGCACAAAAGGCCTTTAACAAACACACAGATGAGGGCTACTCTGGCAGACCTCGTGAAAACAATTTGCCTTTTCTTCCCCTCTCAGATGTTGATCCAAAGCAGCACTGAAAGCCACTGATCTCCAACAGCAAACAGACCTAAGGTTAGCCCCAGTTCATACCTGACTGACAAATAATTTGCATAAAGGCATGTTTACTTCTAGTATACATTCAGTTATTAAAATCTCTTGATGTTGTGTTAAGTATTTTGTCTCTGGTACAGCCAGGTCTCAAATAGCACAGAATCCATGTTTAATGCCACATGTTTAATAGTGCAAGCAATTTCAAATATTATGACTACCTGTGACATTTTCAAAGAGTTCCCCTGCTAGGAAAGCCTGTCTGGGAGTAGTTAGAGAGCAAGCACCAGGTCCCATCCAGTCGAGTCGGCACAAGCCCAGGAGAAAGGGAATCAACTTGAACCTTTGTATTAGGTTTGTAACAACATTTGGAAAGTAGGTTTGTCCTGACATGAACTTCCTTAAAAACACAGAGCTCCTGATCCCATGTGAATTGGCTTTGACATTTAAGCGAATTCAATTTTCAGAAGAGTTTATACGCGACTTGAGTAGACAAATCAAAATATTTTTCTCTCCATACATCCTTATTCATGCTCACCAAAAATTTATTTTATTTGGCTGTGGAGCTGTATTTAACTTCAATGAAGTGTGTCTCGCAAATAACTAGGACAGGAAGAGCACCTTCCTTTATATTAGATATATGGCTTCAGCTTGGCTTGCAGAACCACAGTTTTGTCTATGAGGGAAAAGATTTATGTGGCTGCATCCACTCAAGCATGTTCACTTTTTTGACTACCAGAGGTACATGACAGGTTTCAGAGTGGGTAGGCACAAGCTGTACCCTAGAATTTAAGACTCCAAGTACCATACCATAGACAATTTTATTTTTTGTGGCCTCAGAACTTCCTGTTTACACAACCTGCAATACAAATTCCCTCTCCAGTTTTCTTTCAATTACACCTCAGCACTTAGGATACATGAATGCTCTGCACCTGGGTTATGCAGTCCCAGAAGAATAACTGTCATAGTCCCACCATCTCATCTCATCACCACTACAGACAGGAGTATGTATTGTGATAATGCTCCACACATCTGTCTGTTACAGGTGATATTCAAATTTAACCTTATCTGGGACGTGATTCAGTGAACAGTGAACTTCATCCTGGCAGAAGGAAGCAGAACATCTAAGCCAAAGCTATTCCCATCACTTCACCTGCATATCTAATGAGGAAGGTGGCAGGTGCTGAGAGAGTGAAGCAAGAGAAGAAAACACAGTGTCTTTTTTTGAAGGAAGAGAAATGGAAATGAAGACTGTGATGGGTTTTGCTTTAAATCCACATTAAGGGGGCTGTAATCTCCATAAGCTCCATAGCCACTATAGTTACTGGATAAATCTACTAAGTGCTAGAAATCCAAGGCTTTGGGACAGATTAGGATGTGTGCAAGGTGCAAGATAGAACAGGGAAATACCTGCTGCCTTTATTGCTCTCCTAACCCAAGGATCCATTAGGATTACAGCCTGAGCTAGACAGTTCTTCAGTGTGACACTCAGTTTGTCCCTCTTAAATTCTGATCAAAGGATCTACTAATTAAGACTGTTACATTCTCAGACTTACATCTTGGAAAAAGAAACTTAGATCCTGGAAGTCACTAATGGGCGAAGTTGAGCATTTTTTCCCAAGTGAATCCCACCCTAACTGTAGCTATGAGTGAGATGTTTTATATACCACTTAGACACTAGACTTTATGGCTTACTTTTTCAGGTGTAGGCCCCGTTAAGTCTCATTTTAATTAACAAGAGGTACATGAATACATTGGGAAAAATAATTACCGCTCCTTTTTTGTTCTACTGAAGCAAACATATTTTCTATATATTCAGAACCTAGCCTCATGATTCTTTTATAGCTCAACAGAAGAATCTACAACAGACAGAGGTCATGCTGACTACAACTCTGAGAACAACATTATTTCACATTGATTTCTTTTGTCCTCTAAAAGAAAATATTTAAGTCCTAGTCCACTAGCCAAATGTTTGATCTAGCCAGAATAACACTATAGTAGTTGAATAAATGACCGATAAATTTTCAGTAATTTACACTCGTTTTATGTTTAAAAGCCCTCATATAAAATTTCATTGCCCCATAACTTTTCTGCAGTATGTTGGTTAATGTAAGAAGAACTCTAGCCAAGTAAAATATAAAATACAGTTATGTGGTTTTCATTATTCCCCTTCAAATAACCAGGCACAACTTTCAGCCTTGATGTAAGAGGGCCTATCTTAATCGCAGTCATTAGGGTCTGTCTGTAGCTCTTGATGTTGAAAGCTAGAAAGATGAAACCTGCTAGATGAAAGAGAATGTCAGTGTTTGATGTATAACCTCCTTCACACTCCCATTCCTTGACCATAAAATTTATATCCATGGAAAATCAGAACATTTTTCTAGCACTATTATCAAGCTTTTATTCCCCAAGCTTTCACCTAAGAAATTATGAGGTTAATTTATATTTACTCTAAATCAATATGTTAATTACTCTACAGTCTTTATGTGTTGAACAGAATTAATGACAGAAAAAGAAAATACCTATCTCAAACTTCTTATTTTCATATGCAAAGCATCTATAAAAGACGTTTAAATGAAATTAGACAGAATCTTCTTAGAAGTTTTGGTTAATGTGCAGAGTCAGAAAATCTATTTCATTATAATCTATATATAACATACATATATATTTCTCTGTATAAGAATTTAAATAAATGTGCACAGTGACCCAGAAAAATAAACTCCAGATCAAAAGTCATCAGTACAAAGAGGACATAGCTTCAGTAATGGTTCCATTTCCTGCATCCATTTCTATTGAAGAAGAGACAAAGGCTCATGTTATGTTGACAGTCAGTTACACAATCTCTTAATTGTAAGCTGCCAAATTCACATCTTTTAGGAATCTACTTCAGCAGAAGGAGCATAAATCAGCTTTATTATTGATTTGTTATATATCACAAATGACTACAAACATACAGAGGAACAGTCATCGTGTCTCAGCTGCAGATCCAATGAAGTAGGCTCACCACTCTGTTTCTGTATATATGTGACTATTCTCCTATTCTCTCACCTTCTCTGGCTCTGTGGATAATTGTTTAATACAAAGTAGAACAGCTCTAAAACATGACCTTCAGAGAAAGAATTCTTCATCTCCTTCCTCCAAAGTGGAAGCAGATGTTGATTCAGATCTTTCTTTCAAATCAGCCCGTCCAGGAAGAAGCTAGACCCAGGCTTCCTTCTGGGAAGTTCTCCAAGTGGAGGGTTAATAGCTCTTCTAAGAGGCCTTTCATTTTCTCCTTCTAGAAGGAAAAACAAGACTTAATCAAGAGAACTTATGCAGGACTTCGGCCACGCTAATATGTAAATGAATCTATTGGCTTCTGCCCAGATGTCTTAAGTGCTTTTAAACAGCACTCCATCTGGTCTAAGTTAATTCAGCTGGTTTTGAGGCTACACCTATAATAATAAAATATAATTTAAAGACAGACCAAGGGTGCCATGATAATCCATATTGCTGAATTGTTGGCTTCACTAGTACATCTTTGTCTTACACTAACGATGTCCCAGACAATGCCCAGGCTGGGAAATAGATGAGGCCACTCTGGGGAGAGGAAAAAGACAGATGCAAACAGTGTCGTGTCATTTGCTATCAAAGCTACAATGCAGGCCCTGGCACACTTGTTTCCTAGAAAAGGCATAGCCAGTTTGTCTTTCTTTGGGTATTCTACACTGTGCCAGAATCTCTTTGCCAGGCAACAGGCGATCTAGAAGTTCAGTCCTGCAAAAATAAATATCTGTGACAAAAACATGTTTAGTTTCTTTATGTCTTCCTTCATTCTATGTACAATGGGATAAACTTCAATTCTTTTTCCCTTTATTCATATAAATAAGCAGATCATACACTGTGATGCATACCCGTCACCTGGCAATAGCCCATTTATGCATAAGAACAGGTGATAAATTCTTCTCAAGAATCTGAGAATACATCTATTATCTTGATGCCTTGGTAAGACGAGAGATGTCAACTACACTTACCATTTGCCCTAGATGCAAAGAAAGATCCTTGATGAACACCCATTTACACACAAGAACAAAGCGGTCCAATAACGTGATGCTTTTATGCTGGCCTTTTGAGGGACTGCACTTAAAAATATGTTTGACAAATAGAACAAGTACAAGTGATCACAACAGAAAAAGAATTGAGCCTTTTAGGGACATCTGCCAACAGTGTTACCTTGGTTTAGAAAAAAGAATATTCACATATGGGAAAAACAGGATCACTGGGAACATGCCAACAAGATGAAATTAAAGCAGCAAAAGAGTATGAAGCTTTCAACAAATCTCTGAGTGAGAAAAGGCAGCACCTTCTCCTCTGTGAGGTTGCCAACTGTTGAAAATTTTTACCCTATTGCTTTGCCTTTCCTTAAAGCAACAAAAAATTATTAAATGTTGACAGAAAAAAGCAAACAGATAATAATCACTCTCCTTGCAAAATGCAAGTACTTCTTATAGAAGCACTGCCTGGGACTCTCCCTGCTGAGGGAGGTTTTGGAAGGTGAGGGAGAGATGTTACAGAGCAGCTCTGGGCTATTTCTAGGATAGTGCAATTTGTGTTCCTGAGCCGTTCCTTACGGCACAAAGCTGCCCTTGTTTCACAAGTTGTTCTGTTTGTCACTATGAGGGATTCCTTCTGATAGTCTGGTCCTAATCCATCAGCTAAAGTTCAGCTCAATGCCCTTGTTCATCTCTAATGTAAACACTGCAGGGAAAGGGGAAGAAACAAGGGAGGGCATGGCAGATATAGTAGTAGATTCTGTCCTCTGCAGTGACAAAGTGTTCACAACAAGAAGATGAAAGCAGGAAAGAAAACTAATCAGTAGTGAGCTTTTTTTTTTTTTTTAAAGTTTTAGCCACTCTTTTGTCAGTCTTCTTACAAGTAGATCTAAAATAGGACAAGTCATATTTACTTTTTTGTGGGGGGAAATAAGAACTTTCTAATTCCTCGGAGGTAAAACACATTTAAAAGTAACTGTACACTTTTAATACAGAATAGAAAATTATTCAGTCATCCCATCTCCTGAACAAAGCAGATTTTACTTCAAGTTTCTGCCCCAAACTGGACATACCAGATCAGGTCACCCATGTACCCAAAAAGTGCTCCAGATAGACAGCTGGTGCCTCCTCCTTGGGTAAATGCCTTTTCCTGCTAACTGTGCAGCTGAAATCTTGGCTGTCTTGAAGTCTGTGGCAATCCTTTTTTCTGAAACCGAGTAACAATAGTGATGTCATGTTATTAGACGCATATAAACTGCCATTACACTAGACTTATGAATAGGAGATGTTGAGTGTTTGGCAATTTTGAAAACTGTACCTGTAATTTAGGTGCTAAGTATCACAAAATCTTCTTAGCATAATTACTTTTCATTTCTTCTGCGAATTCCTGACTTTTTGTTTGTTTGTTTGTTACTGAAAAACAGTCTGCCTGCTTTTGGTATTGTGATGTCCAGAATTGAAAATAAAATTTTTCTGATCCCAAAAAAAGTCAGAGAAAAAGGAAGCAGATCTTCACAATCCAAGGTTAAATATCCTCATGTCATAATACTGGAGACAAATAAAAAGATCTTTCTTCCCATAATTCACTGTCTACTCCAGTTTTTTTTAGAGAGGCTGAACATTTTTATGGTTAAAATTCATATCAGGACTAAAATAACATGGCTTCTTTTCCTGATGTGCCAGAGAGGACCTTTATGTGCTTCAGTCTGGAAGAAGTACCATGGCTTCACTTGATGAATGCCTCTTGGAACAGCCTGTCTGGTTTAAGCCAGAAAATTGCTTCTCTGGAGAATGCTCTACTCTCTGAAGAATACATCTACATGTATGCCAGCTTCTCAGCTGTAAAATCCATAATGCAACACCATGGCATTATAACACGACGTATTATAGGGACAAGTTCTCTATTGGTTTGGAGTTGCATGAGTGCTGATATGAAAATCATTTTAGGAATCTAATAAGAAAATAACTAAAATTGTTACTTTGCCATTCAGTGTTCAGCGTAAAATTTCCTCCTATCACTGAGTTTTACATTGTTTGGCCTATATATTTTTCTTCTCGCATTCCACCACGTGGAATCAATTATTGGCCCTCTTCTGCAGGTATTCTGAATTGCTCTCATTCTCCTGTTTGACATATTTCTCCATCTCTCTCAAAACTCTTTCAAATTCCACATTATCTGCCAATACCATTAACGTGGCAGATTTCCTTTTTCTTTGTAAAAAATGCAGGATGGAAGTACATGTCTTTGAAATGGAACACATAAAATAATAGCTTTCAGTGAAAAAAAATGAATCTATTTGCAAAATATCACTGATCAAAATTATTTGTGGTACTACACGGGAATACCGGATGTACATATAAATTGTTGATATGAACACCACAATCAAGTAGATTACAAAGGCCCATTTCTTACCTGGCAAGAGCTGAGGCAGTGGGTTTAACCAAGGATAAACCTAATCTAGCACATCTTTGATGACATCCGCTGAAATTTTTGGGTCATACATTAACCATCTGCTGAAATAATTTCACGACATAAGAATATCCAAAGCTTCTAAAGAGTAATACATTAAATCTACCAGCACATATGTTCAAAGAATTTAAGGACAGAAACTTTGTAAATATTGAAAGCACATTTATTTAGTGAATCCAATGTCATTTATGGTTGGTGGGTCTTCTTTCAAAGCCTACAATTCTCAGATGCTAAACTAAGCAGCACAAAACTTTCTTAGTTTGAAGTGGACTTTGAAGGGCCTCTGTCTTGTATCACAGATTGGAAAGGCGAAACTAAGACCACAAAATAAAACTAGTTTCAAACATGTGTGAAACTGTACAATATGACCCCAAAATACTATTTTAGATTTCAGATTCTTGACATTTACTATTCATGTACAAGTTGAAGAAATAAACAAAAAAAATCAATTTTGTCTCAAAGTAAATTAGAGACAAAGACCACTTTATTTCTATTCCCATAGGACTATCCTAGTTGCAGAAGTGTATTTGCATAGCACTGATTTTTTTCTCCTGTTGCTAATGAGGTAAACATAACATAGTGACTGGACTCCATTTAGCAATGAAGTAGTCCAAAAAGGTAAACTAGTATCTGTTCACAAAGCTGTACTAATATTTCATGGATCATAGGTCTATTTGGCCTATTCTAGGTATTTGTGATATCTATCGTCTCCCTCTACACAACTAGCACTGAAGCAACTCTAGATATAATATCACCTCACAGCAATTAAATAAGATAAAACATTCAAAAAGTAATAGTGCACATGGGTACTACGATAGCCCTTAAAACATATTCAGTGCTAATAAGCAGCATAGAGAAAATAGAGCAAGAATCTAAGAAAAAAAAATAGCTTGTTCTGACTCCGATACTGTTGCTCATGTCCTTTCTTATTTTCAGTACTGGATTATCAATGCTTCAGGTTAAAGTAATGTTACTTTTCATTCTTTTCACAGCTATTTCAGTTATGATCAAACAGGATAGAAATGAGTTTAATTGCTGTAATGCTTCAGGTTTTAGAAGATTAGCTCTGGAAGCATCTAAATACACATCCTTCCCTGCTTTCTTCTTGCTCCCTGTGAAGAGGGAGTTATCTGCCAGCCCAGCAATAATTAAGGTACTCTGCTACTGTCACAACAGCTCTAAAGATTCCTTCTTTGCTATGCTGCTCCAGAGAGTAAGCAGGTGCATACAACCTCCTACGAACTGTATTACAGAGCTCTACCTGTGCGTACCTTACAGGTAACATTCAGCAATCCAACAGTGTGATTCCTTAGCTCAGATAGGGCTGCCTACAGTCAGAGGGGCCAGGTTGTCCAAGAAGTGAATTTACTGACCCTTTGGACTTTTTTCCACCTTTCCACACTTGGCAGAAGGTTGAGAGTCTAGACATTTTCTCCAACTAATCACCTGAAACCTCTTTTGAGACATTCAGAATATTTCATATTTGGTCTACTCAAAATGTCATCATAAAGATGCCCGAGGTGAAACGAATCATTCTTTTGCAAAAAAATAAAATAAATCAAAGAGTTGATTTTGGAAATCAAGTAAATGAAACAGGATCTTTTTATAAATCATGAAAAGGTATATATATTTTTCAAGTTGGAAAAGTTTTCTTGAGGAATTTCCCACAGTTGTGATGAACTGACACTTTACGATAAGAGAATAAGAAGTCTGAAGAACATTTCCAAATATCCCTTGCAGTAGGATCTTATCCTACATTTCCCTGCACAAGCACAAAATTTAGGTAACTCTTTACTTCTGATTCTTGTACTTTGTTTAAATCCAAACTCTGGTTGCCAAAACTTCTCCTTACACTTCTAAAGCAAAATCTCCATTAATTTCTAAATTGAACACTGATGGAAAAATCTCTTTTATCTAAAATATAATTGATAGCACAGTGTGGCAAGGGTCTCCATTTCATTTTGATTATGTAGCCCCAACTTCATGTAGTTTCTAAGAAAAATGGCAATTCTCCACAGAAGTATCATAGCTTAATTGTCACTTTTCTCCTGAACTGTGATAAATATAGAGTAATGTAATTAATGCCACAGCAAGAAAAATGCTGCTCCTTGAGGAGCAGAGGAATTTGCAAGTTCTCTTATGTTGTCCTAGCAACTTTGCGGAGTTGACATAGATGCTTCTCTTTGAATGAGGAGAAGGTACATGTCAGTTCTGAAAGAGTGGTGCTATCTGTCATCAAGTTACCTTCAGCACTGAATAGAATAAAATACTGATTTTGCAACTTGACATAAAAAAGTTCTGGATGATAAAATTGCCAAAACATATAATCAAACAGATTAACTTAGCCCCAATTCAAAGTTAGCTTCAGTAAATGGGAACAGGCTTATCAACTTCAACAAATTTTTGCTGAAATAATAGATTTTGTAAAGGTATCTAGACAGCCAAATTCCTTCATAAGACCTTCAATTTAGAAAAGACTTAAATGACAACATAATTAAAAAAACTGTGGTCCTACATCATTAATGAGAAAACAAGCATCATTAATTATTGGTGTGCAGAAATATTCTTCCTGTTTCTGGAGATCATACAGCAACACAGAAGATAAAACATAGAGTGGTATTGCATAGCACTGACTTTGATCATTCCTCCTCTGCTGTGGGTTCTTCTTAGGGTTGGGCTGCTATGGGTTATGTGTCTTGGACAATACCATTTCCTGATGCCCATGTGCCACTATCCTGGCATTTAAAGTACACAACTCAGCACCATCAGAGCATTCTTCCTCTTCTGGTGGACACAGGTTACCTGCTTGTGGTTGCTCCTCTTCCTACTAGAAAGCCTCTACCAGGACTTTTAGCCAGATTAATTTTGTGTTGATGTCAGACGAAGCCTGCTATTTCATATTTTATCCATAGTTTCCCCTTCCCAGATCTGCAAGTGCTCTGGGTTCATCTTGACAATGCATACTTCTGCCATGCTGTTCCTTTGCCTTTTCTATTTTGTTAATTTTAAGGATTTCCCTTCTGTGCTCTTTTTTCCTTGATAAGGCACCAAATCTCTTGTCTTAGATAATTCCTCCTCCACCTGCGTGACAGCTGCTGCCTGAATTGGGTTGTCTCTGGGGACTACCCATTCCCCCTCACCTCCAGGCTACCTCTCACCCGCCTCTGATGAGCTTCAGAATGGCTCAGATTTGAACTTCTCCCTGCTGTCTTTAGTTCTCAGTCATATGCTGTTTATTTTCACTGATCCTTTCTGGTTAAAATAGATTCCATTTCATTTTCTGCCCATACAAAGACTGAGGTTGCCGCTCTCACCAGATGCTTAATCTGTCCTTGAATCAAGGACACTTGGTCTGAATTTCAATGACATGCAGGTTGATTTGACTTTGAAGGGGCATGAAAATACGCACAAACCCAGTAATTATACCATCCTCTTGGCTCCTTGTTTGTCATCATGCTTTTACCAGTGATTTGCTGTAAACTACATTTAATGTTCTTTACACAAGACAAAGGATTTCATTCAGAGGAGGAGATGCTTTGGTTAAGCTGGTATTAAGCAACACATTAACTATTAACACAGAGTACTTTGGTATTTTCTTTGAAAACAGTACTAAAAAATAAAAAGGTCTCTGTCATGGTTTAAGCCCACCCAACCAGCAACAAAGCAACCACGCAGCCAGTCACTTTCTCCTAGCCCCCTTTGGTGGGATGGGGAGGAGAAAATACAACAACAGGCTCCAGGGTCAAGACAAAGGACAGGGAGGATTCACACCAGTTACAGTCATGGGTAAAAGCCAGGCCTGACTTGAGGAAACAAAATTTTATTTAAACAAGAAAACCACCACCAATTCGCTACTTGTATCAAGGCAGGACAATGATAAATACAACCGGATCTTAAATGCACCTTCCCCCCACCCCTCCCTTCTCCTCAGGCCCAGCTCCACTCCCTCCTCCCTACCAGTGGTGCAAGGGAACAGAGAATGGAGGTTGCCATCAGTCCCAGTCCATTCCATGTTGTTTCTGCAACTCCTTCCTCCTTTGGAGAAAAACTCCTCACAGTCCTCTCCTGCTGCAACTTGGCGTTCTTCCCACAGGAAACAGTCCTCCATGAACTTCTCCCACCAGCGTGAGTCCCTTCTGCAGGTTGCAATCCTCCCAGCGATGGGCTCCAACGTGGGCTTCCTTTAGAGTCATGGCCTTCTTCAGGAGCAATCCTCCGCTCCAGTGTGGGGTCCTCCGAGGACTGCAGACAGGATTCTGTCCCACCATTGATCTCTTAAGGGCTGCAAGGGCTCAGCCTGCCATCTCACCATGGGCTGAAGAAATGGCTGCCTGGCATGACTCCTTCCTCACTGACCTTGGTGTCTGCATGGTTGTCTCTACCACCTCTCACTCCTCTTCAAAACAAAAGTGCTCCCAAAACAAAAGGAACTCACCCACCATGGTTTCCCCTCTTAAATCTATTATCACAGAGGTGCTGATTGGCTCAGCCTTGGCCACAGGTGGGTCCAACTTGGAGCTGGGGGAGCTTCTCAAAGCTTCTTACAGGAGCCATGCCACTAGCCTCTTCCTCCACTACCAAAACCCCGTCAGAATCAAACCCACACAGTCTAATATGACAAAAATAATTTCTCCAGATCAGCCTTTTTCAATGATAAAATATTTTGATGACATGTTCAAAATTTTTCTTACATATAAACAGTGTGCTACAGCTACCTGAGGAGAAATCTGCCTCTGTGGTATGTTTTTTAAAAATTCAAGAGATTGCTAATTGGTGTACATATCTTCAAGAAAGGCAAGCAGAAGAGGCAGCATGACTACAAGCCAATTAATCTAACATGGGCAAATTCCCAATGAAGTCCTATATCAGTTCATCAATTAAAAAGTAAGCACTGGAATGTAAATACAGCCAGTGATGATGATTTTCCAGAAAGCATATCTTACTGATCAATTCTTATTTAATTAGTTGATGACATTACAGTTTTCTTTTTTAAAAAAGGGTAATTGTAAGGATATTAGGCTTTTATAAGGCATTTGACTTATGCATAACCAAAAGATAATCTGATCTAAAAATTAACACTATACATTATTAATAAAGCACACTTTAAGTGAATTAAAAAATGGCCCACGAATCTCTAGAAATAGTCATAAAAGGCAAAAAACACCGTGGAACCCAAGTAATTTTAATATGATTCCTCAGGGTTGGCACTGTGCTTCAGAATATGTAACATTTTCCTAAACGATTTTGAAATAAGACTAATGCAATCTTAAAACAATTACAGATGACAAAAAAGGTGGAATGATAAAGAACAAAGATGGAAGAGTTACATAGAATGATCTGAAGTAATTCAGCATATGATACAATTAAGCCCACAAAATATTTTAACAAAAATCACATTCACATTATACATCTAGAGATAAAAGTGCAAATCACACCTACAGAATGAAGGGTGCATTACCAAAGCAGTAAGTTAAAATGAATCTAGTTAAAATGGACAAACAAATGATATGCGGAATTATTGTTTGAGTGCTACAAAAAACACAGGAAACCCTGATACGTTCCTGCAGTATATGAGCCTGAGAAAAGTGAGATTTTACTTCAGTGCATTTATTGATGGCACTGACACAGAAATTCTGCTTCCAATTCTGGTGTCTACATTTGGAGAATCATGGCACAAAACTGAAGAGACACAGATATGGAAGAATCAAAAGCTTCTATTGCCTACCTTCTCAAGAAGAGACCTACAAGGATGCTGAGTCAGAGCAGGGTTTGTAATTAAGCAGGGGCAAAGCAAGAAGCAGCGGTAGACAGGCCAAGTCAAACAAATTCAAACTGGAAACCAGACTAAGTTTCAACTGCAAGAGTGGTTAAGCACCAAGACCTTCAAATCAGGAGAGTACATCTTTGAAAGAAAGTCACAGACCTTTTACAGTCCTTAGTTCTATCAATCTATTGCAGCTTAATGAACAAGCAATCAAGGGTAACAGGGATCCAGCTTGAAGCTCATTGCCACGTTAAGACTTTTCCCCATTGAGCAAAGAACCACAAAGAAAATTTGTGACATTTACAAGTTTTTAAACCTTTAAGGTAACATTTCAAGCTGAAACAGAAGGTTCACCTTCTTCAGCTCAGCCTATTCTTTTCTCTGGTTTGAGGCATTTAGTTGCAAAGAGTGTTAAGTGAAGATGATAGACCACAGCATAAATGACACACAGCCACCGCTCTGTGTATGCCAGAAACAGACATATTAGGCCAGGTCCTTTATTAACATAAATCATTGCAGGACACTCTTTTGGCTCAGTTTCACAGGAAAAGATGCAGGTCCCCCAAATCAGGGTTTTATCAGACACTATTTTCACACAACCTAGAAGAAGCAGAAACAGATTCCTCAGATAATTGCGAGACGATTTTGTGATGCTGGTCAAGTAGCTTGGAAAAGTCTTTCCAGGAAAGTAAGTGTGAAAGGAGCTGTAAAAAGTTTTTTAAATGTGCATAAGATCTACTGATTCAACCAAGTAATCTGACTCAGTTAACCACTTCTTGCTTCCATAAGGCCCAGATTTTACTCCTGCACTTTTTAACATGCAAGTTAAACACCCCACATCTGATGTTTAACTTGCATGTTAAAAAGTGCAGGAGTAAAATCTCTTCTCAGCATCCCATTTTTGGCCATTTAATTGTTATAGGAATCCATTAATTCTAAGGAAGAATCTAAGGAGGATGACCATTAAGAGCCAGCAAGGGTCAAATCCAGTCTCTCCCTTCAAAAGATAACATTTCCTGGACCTAGTCAGTGTTAGGAGACATCTACCAAAGCTCAAGTATCTTGTCACTAGATTCTAGTGACTAGAATATAGCTCCAACAGCACTAGGCTATTAGAAATGAGTCGCCAACAAATCCAAAGAGCAATACGCAGGCTTGGGGGAAGAAAAGAACCACAAAAAAAATAATCAGGGTATTAGATCAGCTCAGCTGAGAATCCATACAAGCAGGCTAGTGCAAAACCCTGCTGAGAAAGCCATCGTTTACGAATGCAGAGCAGCAGTACTCAATCTTGCCCCCCTGACCATCACGAGTTTCGATCAGTGACAGACAGCAGGCTCACAGGCACCACACCAGCACCCTCAATGAAATCCCAATGAACCCTACCAGACTTTCTGAGTAGTCTCTAACCTGCAGCTCCCCCACAGAGGTTGCCATCTCCTTCCCAAACTGCAGCAGTACGCATACAAGTCTGGGAGCAAGCTTGCCTATGAACAGTGAGGAAAAAAAGGTCTTGAGAATTTCAGTTTTCTCCCCATTGTCTATCACTAGGCTCTTGTTCATTGACATATTTTTCCCTAAACTTCCTTTGGTAGCTAGCACATCTTTAGAATCCACTCTTACCATCTTAAACATGCCCTGCTAAGTTTTAGCTGCAGCTGGGCTTTGCCGTTTCTAATTTTATCCCTGAGTACCTGTTGGGGGTTAGGTTTTCTTTCCTTTTGTTCCTTTTTAGGTATAGAATTTTTTCCAATAAGTTACTAAGAAGCTAACGATTGGGTACTTAAGGAGAACAAAAGCCGGGGGGGGGGGGGGGCAGT